>CAJNIZ010048145.1:16241-29051 GCA_905231905.1 Symbiodinium pilosum | reverse complement strand
AACCCTAAACCCCAAACCCTCAAGCGTGTGAGGCTCAACACTTGAACGCCACCATGTTCGCCTCAGCTTCCTGATTTGCATGGAAAATCATGTGAGCCACCCTGTTAAGGGTTGTATAGGGTACCTTCAAGAGGGATACTAGGGTTATATAGCGTCTAACCCTTTAAAGGGTTGTATAGGGGTACCTTTAAGAGGGATATAGGGTCTAGGGTATAGGTTCTAAACTCGTTCAAGGGAGGTTTTATAAGGGATTTTCTAGGGGACTACTATAGGGGATACTAAGGAGTTTAGCCTACTGTACATGTGCGGAAAATCCCGACAAGCTTCATGCGTCGGAACGAACCCAACAGGCTTTGCCGGCATTTTGCTACAAGGACACGAAATGAAATTGTTTGGCCCTTGCATTAATGGGGAGACATACACATCTTTCTTCAACTCTTCGCAACAGTCAACCCCAACATAAGCCCTATGATAATATAGTAGTTTCCATATTCTTTTCCATTTTCCCTATACAACCATATAGCAGATCGTGCTGTAGTTGCGGTCGAACACGGTTAAGAGTTTAGGGTCCCAAAGTCAGCTACATGAGCTATACCCTAAACTCCTAGTATTTCCTCAAAAACCCTATAACAGTCCCCTACATAATCCTGCTTAGACTATAGCTCACATGATTTTCCGCTGAAAGCTTCTATCAAGCTCATGGTACACTCAAGCCGGAACAAACCACGAAGGCTGATGTCCAGCAGGTCGCTTAAGATCAAGCACAGCTTGGAAGTTTAGGGCAATGGTGCCCCACTTGTAGCTGATGCTTGTAGGCCGTTTGTAGCCATACTAGGGGACCATAGGGGCTCAAACTTGGGTTATAAGTAGTACAGCTATTATAATTGATTTATACTTGGCCCTGAACTTGCCCGGCAGACCCTAAAGACTAAGACCCTGAAGCTTCAAGTAGGATTCAAAGAACTTCAGCATCTGCAGAAGTGAGAGCAGCCGCTGTAAAAGCGAAGGTATGTGGCTAGTTTCCCAAATCAGGGTCCCGCTCTATACCGAGTGACGGTCCTGCGGGCCTTCAACCCTAAATCATGAGTCTCTCCAGCTACAGTCAGCAAGCAGTGTATAGCTTCCTCCGTGGGATCCCAACACCATGGGCCAGACAGACCAACCCTACTTGGAGGGTCAGGGGGACTTAGTAAGTAGGTTATTAATGGGGATAATCACGGTTACTATCTGGGTTATAGGGGTTATTAACCTACTTACTAAGTCCCCCCGACCCTCCAAGTAATCCCGTTTCCCTGAATCCGGGGTTTAGGGCTTAGGAGCTTTAGCATCTCGAGTCCCGGTTGAAAGGCGGTTTTTACCATTCAACATTGAACCCCTGATCCTGAAGTCTCTGTGCCTAAACCCTGCCGTTCATCCTCCTCTTACACAACCCACCCCTTATCCTATCGAACCCGGACCCCCCCCCCGCACCCAAAGCTGTCCATCTTTGAACAGTAAAGCCTAGGGGTTATGTCATGATTTCATGTGGTTTAGGGACATTACCCCAAGAATGGAAAATGAAATGAAAGCAACTGTCAACTGTTTATCATTGTATTATTCATTGGTAAACCCGAACGATGAAGACCCTAAAACACTAAACCCCTTAGACCCTAAAGTCCTAAACCCTAAATCCTTGAAACCCCAAAACTAAAACCAAGAAATCCTAAAGTCCTAAACCCTAAAACCCTAAACTTAAAACCCCTTAAACCCTAAATCCCTCCCTAAACCCCTGAAACCCCACAAACCAGGCTCAGTCACCCTGCCGGGTCGTCAGCATCGAGACTAGTTGCCTGCATGGTGAATATGGCCCGGATCCTCGGCATGGAGCATAAAGGGCTTTAGGGGTTGTAGGGGTTTTAGGATTTAGGGTTTAGGGATTAGGGTTTAGGGCTTAGGGTTTAGGGTTTAGGGATTAGGGTTTAGGGTTTAGGGTTTATAATAAACTATTATACTATATTGGTTTATATTTGGGATAATGGAAACGAAAATGGAAACTACTATAGTATTTACTTAGCCAATAGAAGAAGTTTCAACTTTTTGGGCTTCCTTTTTAGGGTCTTTATAATAAAGTTTAGACTTTTTACCCCGCGTTTTTGGGGAAGAGAGAAGGGCTTTAGGGGGTTGTCGGGGTTTTAGGATTTAGGGTTGAGGAATGAAGGGGCCTTAGGGGTTTTAGGGTTTAGGGTTGAAGAATGAAGGGTTGTAGGGGTTTTGGGGTGTAGGGTTGAGGAAAAAATTAAAAGGCCTAGGGGTTTGAGGGTTTTAGGGGAATTGGGGCTTGAGGATTTAGCGGTTTAGGATTTGAGGGCTTAGGGTTTAGGATCTAGGGTTTGTAAAGGGTTGAAAAATCACACGGGATTTCGCATTGTAGTGTTTTGAGGTAGTTCTTGTTAGTAATGCTTTTATTTTTTCACGACTATTGTTAACCTCTTCACGAAGATGGCTGTTGCAACCAGTTATTATTAATAGTCATATGACTAACTCTGCGATTACAGGAGTTCTCAGTATTGTTTTGAAGAAGTTCCCCACCTTAGCTGCGGGCTTGCTAGATTGTCCGCAGACACGTTGTCCCCGCTCCGTCATCCATCTCCGGGCGCCAAAGCCCTAAGTGTCCCCACAGGGCTTACAGGGTCTCTCAGAAATGGCCACCGTTTAAAGTCCTCCTGAAGTAAATAGAATATGGCGTTGGGTATATCGCAGTAATTCCCTATATACCCCATATTCTATCTCTACTTGACGGGGACTGTACCCTAAACCCTAAGCCCTGTATTCTATCTATTCGGAGAGGACAATACCCTAAACACCATATTCTATATCTACTCAAGGGGGACTATACCCTAAACCCTGTATTCTAAGTCCTTAAAGAGGACTATACCCTAAACCCTAAACCCTGTATTCTATCTACTTAAGGGGGACTATACCCTAAACCCTAAACCCTGTATTCTATCTACTTAAGGGCCCTAAACCCTAAACCTTTAACCCTAAACACTGTATTCTATATCTACTTAAAGGGGGCTATACCCTAAACCCTACACTCCATATTCTGTATCTACTTAAGGGGACTAGACCCTAAACCCTAAACCCTGCATTCTATGTACTTAGCGGCCCTAAACCCAAACCCTTAACCCTAAACCCTGTATTCTATATCTACATATATCTACTTAAGGGGGGCTATAAGGCTTTGGCCTTTAGGGGGTTTAGGGTTAGCACCTTAGGGGTTCCTTGGGATGATCCAGACTCATACAGGGGTTTAGGATTAGGGTTTAGGGTTTATAAAGGGTTTAGGGTTCCTAAAGGGTTTAAGGTTTATAAAGGGTTTAGAGTTTAGGGTTCATAAAGGGTTTAGGGTTTATAAAGGGTTTAGGGTTATGGGTTTAGAAAGGGTTTAAGGTTTATAAAAGGTTGAGGGTTTATAAGGGGTTTAGGGTTTAGGGTCTAGGCTTCTTGGCCTTTGTTTCTCGCGGCAAATCCTTTGGTATTGCCCCTGTATAGTAACCCTGAGGGTCCAAGGACCCCAATAGTAGGGTTTCAGTGCCCAAATACTGTAATATTACTGGTATTTCGGCCCTAAACCCTAAACCCTATTATTGGGTCCTGGACCTTAGGGTATTTCTTGTAGCATTCGATATAGGCCTTACTACTCCCCTTGTTATACGTAAACTGTCATTGGTTGGGGGCAGTACCCTAGCTATTCTCGAATCTAATGGACCCACTGGCTATAGGGTTTAGGGTTTACACCCCAAGCGAAGTTGCTTACCTCAGGCAAGGGACATTTCAAAAAAGAGATCCGCCATTTTGCGCCATACATTGGTGTTGGGGCTAAATTCTGCTACTATGTTCATTGGCCTTCTGAGTTGTATTTCGCGTTTTTCTTACTTTGCATTCCCTACTAACCCCAGTACGTCACAATGCTCCCGGGCCTCAGGACATTGCAGATGTCAGCTGGTGGAAGCGATTCCTGACGAGCTGCTTACCACTCAAAGTTCTGCGGTTCTGCGAGTCGAAGCAGAGTCATAGGGTTGGGGGTTTAGGGTTTAGGGGCCCGTGTGTGTATGTAAGCATATACCCGGCCCCGACAGCAGTCATGTGGGAACTACTTCAGACCAGAGGTAGACACTATACCTCCTTGGACCATTTGGGGTCATAGTCCTTGTCTTATTCATCATTATTGTTGTTTGTGCCAGCGATTTGCTCCCCATCGCCAGTGTCCTCATTTCCTTCGCTGATAGTTAGTTTTGACAATTTTTCAAGTTGCTCACACATGTGCAGGTCTTGAGGTTTAAGGGTTGGGGATGGTTGGACCCACATGCTTCAGCTTCGAACATAAGTACACGGATCTGCCATGAACAAGGTGCATGAGAGCCTACACCCTAAACCCTGAACCCTAAAACCTTAACCCAAGCAACACTCTAGGCCCTAGGCCTGCAGGGACATGAAGGGATACATGTGACCTGTATGATCTAGAATCTGAGCTCCTGAAATGGGTATATATAGGGGCTCAGGGGAGTATTCTAGGAGTTATTAAGGGGGATACTAGGAGTTTAGAGTATGGGGTCATATGAATATGCAGAAATTTCCAACCCATATATGTAGACGTAAGGAGATGTGGTAGTTTAACATAAATAGGGGTACCCAGTATAGACCCCAACATGCTGCAATCCTTACTACTAGGACCCAAAAGGGTACCCCTAATTTTGTCAAACCCTAAATCCTAAACTCTATACAACCCCTATATAACCCATAAACCCCACATATCCCCTTCTAGGGATACAAAGGAAGCTGTCCTGACAACTTGAGGTTACGTCGAGTCCAACTATGACTACAATGGGCGGGCCACCAGCACGACCACTGCAACTTACCTGTTCAGTGGGAAACCTGGTTTAGGGTTTAGGGCGCAGGTGCAGTTGTAGGCTTTTTGAGGTAATGTAACACCAAATCTGAACAAAAGCCTACACCATAAACTCCCAGAAAGCCCAGCATCCTTGAATTGGGGTATATACTCTAAATGATACTAGGATCTGCAACATGACTTAAGGTGTATTCCCTAATCAAGGAATATTGGGCTTTCTGGGTTTATGGCGTAATATAAACCCAAATGTGAACAAGCGCATAAGCATACAATGCTAAACGCTAAGCTCTTTCTCCTTAAGCCCCGAACTCTGAAACCTAAACCCTAACCTCCCGAAACCACAAGAGACCCCTAAACTCTAAAGCTGTCCTGGACCCTGGATGTCCCTTTTTAAAAGGTGTTGCGCAACATATCTATAGTGTATATCCCCAAAAAGTAGGACATGCAAGGTCCAGGCTTAGATACTGGACCACAAAGGCAAATGCTGACCCGGCTTTGGCGCAAAATCTTGGTAGGCGAAGTGGCCGACTCCACATTTTTAGGGTCTAGGGTTTAGGGGTTAAGGGTTTGGGTCTAAGATAAGGGTTCGGGGTTAAATCCATTCCCCCTAATATTACCCCCCCCCGCGTATCAAATACGGGTTCCCCAGAATTCCGAACTCTGAAATCCAGATTTTAAGGTCTGAGGTTAGGGACTTAGGGTTTAGGGATTACGGTTCAGGGTTTGGGAATTTTATGAAATCCCTCTTTTGGAGTGCGCTGGCAGCTTCCAAGTCCGTGCTCAAAAAAGGGTGAGGATTATAGGGGTCATAGGGATCATATATGAAGTAACCCTAAACCCTAAACCCTATGTAGGGTTTAGGAATATGTGAGACTTATAGGGGTTATGGGGATTATAATAAATTATAGGGTTTAGGATTGTACAGCAATTGGAGGGTCATAAGGTCTACTTGGAGGCCCATGGGGCTTAGTCACTACTTATACCTGGGATTATGTACCTACTTATCATCGGGGTAACCCCTATAAACCCATTCAGGGGGATTATGAGTAGGGTTATAAGCCTAGCTATAAGTATTTACTAAGTCCATTGGGCTTCCAAGTAGGGCTATAGCAGGAGGAGAGCTACCATGTGGGGACCTTGCATAAGCCTTTCCTAAGCCTGTCCTAGCCATTATATAACTCCCCATGGTCCCTATCTTGCTAACGGCTCCCCCCTGTTGGTTTGAGTGTTTTTTTCGCTATCTTGCTAACGGCTCCCCCCTGTTGATTTTGAGTGTTTTTGCTATCTTTAAAACGGCTCCCCCCTGTTGATTTTGAGCGTTGTTGCTGTCTTGCTAACGGCTCCCCCCTCTTGATTTTGATCATATATTCCTTATAAGTAAACTTCCCCCATTGCAAACTCGTGCAGTTCTTTGGGTTAGTAAACCCTATACCCTAAGCTCTAAAGCCTTGACCCCTTTCTGGTCTCTTAAGCCCTAAGCTCTAAATCCTAAACCCTAAATGGATCGAGCAGCTTGGAGCTTGCCTGGAAAACATTCTTGTAATATGTGATATGGCTACGGGCCATGGGGTGGTGTAGCTTTCAGGACTCTTTATGGTTCAGGGACTTAGGGTGTAGGGGTTTAGGGTTTTGGGATTTTGGGTTTAGTTTTCAGGGTTTAGGGCTTAGGGTTCAAGCCAGGACGTAGAGTAGGACGACGCAAACCCCAATGCAAGGATATAGGAATCCCTTATTTAGGTTCGAAAAAGGTAGAGTTTAGGATTTAGGGTTTAGGGAACATTAAACAGCCTGTTTGACCCCAAGGCCTTTGGAGGATTTCTAGTGACAGAAGTATTGCATTGATTCTTGGACCCTTGTGGACGCCGCCAAGCAAGTGACCCTACACCCTGAACCTTGAACCTCAAACCCCGGACCCTAGACCCTGGACTTTCAACCGTAAACTCTAACCCCTGAACCCTAAACCCTAAACCTTTTTCCGTTGTTCAGGCCGCCTACACTGTCGACTTTTTTGCTGTCAGATCACCCCTCAGCCGTGCGCGGAATTTAGACTTATCGGGTATAGGGTTTAGGGTTTAGGGTTTTGGGATAGGATTTGGGCTTAGGGATTAGGTTTCCCAATAGTAAGGGTACTTTTTGGGGGGGGGGGGTCCCCATAATAAGGGGTATAATATATTGGGGCTATATTGGCCCCCGATTTTTGGGCTCATGCAATTCGGGCTCCAGCCATATGCTGGCAGTGTTCTATGGGCCCTTTATATGGGCCCCTGCCCTTTTCCTTGCTCATGGCTATAGGCCCTTATAAGGGTTTTGGTAGGGTCAAATTCAACGGCCCAATACCATTCGCTCATAGTTCCAATCTTGTATCTATTCCAACCAACCCTGAGCCCTTAACCCCAGACCTAAACCCTAAACCCCAATCCCTAAACCCTAGATAAGCCGAGGTGCAACCCGGAGCTCGAAACCTCAGGGTCTACTCTTACCCCTGGTTAGCAAGGAATGAAGGAGGACAAGACGGTGGAAACCATTATATTCTTCAGGAAAATATGAGCTATAGTCTAGACTCCTTAGAGGGTCTTATGTAGGGGAGTACGAAAGGGTTATTGAGGGTAATGCTAGGAGTGTTTACTATACCTCATATAGGGACTACTAAAAGGATCCATTCTTTTGCGAATCCGAGGTATTTGAAGAAAGGGAAAGCCCACGAAAAGCACCCCAGCAACACTCCCCCCACCGGATTGGGGGTTTAGGGTTTAAGGGTGGCGGGTTTCGGACCGCTCTGACATGGGTGCAGCGTATAGTCATCAACGTGAAAATCATGGTGCGACGGGCAGAACAGACGTCATTCCCAGTCTGCCGGCTAAGGCTCCCTCCGGGGAAAAGGTCATGACAGTGCAAGGTGAAATCGACGCCTTGCTTCACGGGTTCAGGGTTTAGGTCTGGTACTGCCCCCCCTCAGTAGCAGTTGGATAATAATTATACTATGGTTATATATAGCTTTTAATAGGAACCCTAATATGGACTGTTACTGGGTGGGGGCAGTACTCAAGGTTTGGGTTCAGGGGAAGGCTTTGGAATGATTGTCTACCGGTCATGGAGCATGGGCGGGGTTGCTGAATTTAAGTTGCAACTACCAATGCTTATAATGAGCGTCCATGAAGGTTTAAGTCGTTTACCCTGGCAGAGCCGGGCCCTAAACCCTAAACCCTAAACCCTAAACCCTAAAGCCAACAAATGTTGGAAGGGCAAAGCCACGTCAACTGCAGCACCTTTTGAATACGTGTGGTTCGTGCATCTTTCAAAGGTTCATGGATGGTGATTTAGTGTTACTATGTGGTTCAAAGGCTGTTAACTTGGGCTTTGCAGGTAGTATATGTGTGGATATTATTGGTTGCCTCCCCTGCTTAAGATGGAGCTTTGCAACGGGCCTTGTTCAAAGAACGGTCGTGAGACTGCAAGCTCCTCAAAGGCTTGAACCTTGAGCGGTCGGGGTACGCAGGCATGGAACTGCGGCTTAACCCCAAGCGCTTGGAACTTCATGGGTAGTCCGAGCTGGATTCATAGGTGGGACTGGGACAACTAGAGTGATACCTAGCATATGTGATTTACTAGCATAAACGGTTACATTCCGTTGAAAACCTAGTAAAACCATGTCCCTATACCCCCATTGAAGACCTACCGATTGCCTCCAGGTATGCCCCATACCGAAAATATGTAAACGTGGAGCTGATTATCGAGTAGCAGGCCTTACTTGAATCTAGTATAGTCTGACGCAAAACCTTGTCCCAATTGTTTAAGTGTATCTCATGCTGGGTCTTTCTCTCTGAAGCCACTGTGCAAACTGCGCTCACGCTTTTGTTCGCTTCCTCATACCCCAAAGTATGTAGAACGTTACTTTGGCTACACCTTTTCAAGGGTTACCTACTTGCGGAGTCGAGGCAATCAATGCCGCGTAGAAACATCAACAATCAAAGTCGCGTTCAGGCCCGACTGTGCAAGAAGTTGATCTCGTATAAATGCCTGGAGGTTCCGTGTAATCACAACCAGGTATTCTTGTTCTTACGTTACGGGGTCTGGATAACAAGGTTAGCAACCAGGTTCAGTGTTTGGGGTTTAGTATTATCGACAAGAGGACTAGTTCTGTCTATGCTTGCTTCTTATGTTGGCCGTGAAAGAGGTTGATCTAGCATATTTGCCTGGAGGTTCAGGGTAATGTAAGGTTTATAAAAGGGGGTGGTACTGTAACAGCCAAATTTCCCTGGCCAGCGAAATCCCATACATTAGCATTTTAAGTTGGTTTTAACTTCGAAGCTGTGGTTTTCCTTGATATGACCTATCCGAGTATTGGGCGTGCAGTGGATGATTCGTATGAAGGGGTGGTCTTCAATGAAATTCCTCGGGCCCAACAGTCCGCAAGCATCATGGCCACACGGGGGTTTAGGGTTTAGGTTAACACAAACTAAAACCCTCTATTCAATGCTATTTTTGCTCCTCTTCCTACTGCTATTCCTTTTCCTTCTTCTTCTTTTATTCGTACCCTAAACCCTAAACCCTAAATCCTAAATCCTAAGCCTAAACCCTAAACCCTCAACCCTTAAACCGCGTACTCCTACCGCAACTACGACGACCCATCTAAGAGAGCTCCGGTTCCAGAGTTTCTTATTGCACCCCACCCCATTTGTTAGGAGGACCCCCCACCCTGTAATAGTGGGTTTAGGGTTTAGGGTTTAGGGTGGTATGGTAGGAATATTGTAGGACCCTAATATAGTCCTTATTATGCCTTATGGCCTCTATTACCCCCATTTCCCGGACCTTTGTTTCGAGATTGTCAACGCGCCTCAGGAACGGCTAACAGCTGAAGCCGCACAGCGAGGGGATGTCTACCTGGTGCTGCTGGAGACCCAGTGGAGAGGAGAGGAGAGTCTTTCACACCTAAGTTTTCGAAAGGATTTTATAGCCTAAACCCTTAATCCTGAAAATGGGACCCCCCAAACTCTGGAAATCCTAAACCTTGCATTTCCCGATCTAGCGCACATCCTTTTGTTATTGAGCTGCTGCAAGCTGGCTCTTTTCTGGGGGGATGCTGTTAAGGAACTTAATTCAGGTTTCTATAATGGGAGAAACAAATTAATTACAGCATATACCTAGTATGGTAACTTAGTTTATGTCCCTTCACAGCACCCAAGTTTCGTGGGGGTTGTAGGAGCAATATGAGACAATTCGGGTTGAGGGTTTAGGTTCCCTTCCTTCATGGACAAAAGCCCTGCCCACAATGAAAAGATCGTTTGGCCACGGGTTTAGGGTTTTGGGGTTTAGGGTTCAGGGGGTCATACTGAAAAAGTTGGCACCCTGCATTACAGAGGGATGCTTAACACGGTTTAGATGAATATCGGTTCAGGGCTTTCGTATACTTGGGGGCCCATGGGACTTAGTAACTACTTAGGTCCCCTTAAAGGGGGCTATAGGGATATATAGGGTTTAGGGATTAGGGTTCAGGCTTCATGGGATTTAGTAACTACTTATACCTGGGCTTATAACCCTACTTATAATCCCCCTAAATGGGCTTATAGGGGTTACCCCACTTAGAAGTAGGGTTAGAATGCCACTTATCTGTAGTTACTAAGTCCCATGGACCTCCAGGTACTATAGTTGAAAGGCCAACTTTTTAGGCTTCCAGGAAATTCAACAGCTCAGGGTTTAAGGTTTAGGGTCTAGGGTTTGAAGCCAATGTCAAGCCCTTGCTCAAAACTGGCCATGGCCAAGCAGATCACCCTAGATTGGATACAGAGTGCTGAATGACTGGGACATTACTTTGCGTGGTCCTTTCACTTTGGCGGAATGATATGCAGAAATGTTGTTATTCCCTAAACCCTAAACCCCTAAACCCTAAACCCTAAGACTGTAAGTTCTTGGGGGGAATCTGCTGAGGCTGGACCAGCGATACAACTGCCAGCAGCACAACCCACCTCAGGGAAGGCTGAGATGGAGGATGCTGGGTTTAGGGTTTAGGGGTTTAGGGGTTTAGGGTTTAGGGTTTAGGGCGTTGCTGTTAAGGAACTTAGAATTAAGTTACCGTACTCTGGGTATCTAGCCTTTACGGTTTAGGGCTTAGGGCTTAAAAGTTACCATAATGGGTATACGTGTAATTATTATGGTTTGCCCAGTATAGCAACTTAAGTTAAGCTCCTTGACAGCAACCGGGTAAAGCGTTTCCATTCTTTGCAACTTGGCGCTCATGATTTACTTACTGGTTGTCAGTAGGGAGTATGGGAGAATAATCCCTATCTAAGCCCTATGTTATGTATTCCCGTATTCCCGACTAGCAACTAGTAAGGCTAATTATGTATTGGCGTACACACCGCGAAGGTCAAGTGCAATTAGCATGAAGGTATGCGCGAAGAGGCCGAATCCAGTGTTTTGAGGCCACAAGCTTCGAGATTTCCAGAAATTAGGACCCTATAAATCCCAACAGAACCATATATATATATATATATGTATCTCTCTCTCTCTCTCCCCTATATCCTCCTTTAAAGGTTATGATATAGTGGGGTCCCGCTCTTCATGGAAATCCTCAGTACAGAACGCAGAGGCTCCCCAAAGCAGGTCAGATATGTAGACAAGTCTATACAGAAAGTCAATCCTTTTGGGGGGCCAGGAAACTAAGCCCTAAACCCTAAACCACGGGGAAAGATCACGCCTGATTGCTGGTTGGGCTTACAGTTGCAATTCCGGGCCCCAAGTTTAAGCTTTCAGGCGGGTAGTTGCCAGGTGGATACCTTGACATACGGCCTGTTCAAGGCCTTTATGGGAGCTTTCTGACTGCATTAGGGCTATATAAGGCCTTATGTGATGGAAGCTACCACCTGAAATTTCCTTAGACAAGTCCTTGTTACATGGAAATTGCTGCTTGGCATCTGGTCATTCCCCATCCCAGGTACTGTTCCCCGAGGCGCGTTATGAAGGAAGTCGGACCCTAAGCGTCCAAGGACCCATATACTAGAGTTTTAGGGCTCAACTTCCATAGTATTAGTGGTAATTGGACTAAAAAACCATTGGGGTCATATTCTCCACATTTAGGGGTACGACCTTAGGGGTACAACCCTGGAACCGGCTCAGAACCCCTTTGGGCACCAGCTACATCTATTTAGGGGCCTAGATAATTTGCCAACATTTTGGTCCTAGCTTCCCTGTCTCATTTTGGCCCCAGGATACCCCAAACAGACTTCACATGGAGATTGGCAATTATCTACACTATTCGCGGGAAACTGGGGACAGTACGGGGCAGCAGTGATGAGCCTAAACTTAAACCTAAACCCTAGACAGGAGCTGCAGCGTGCTGATCTGGATGGAGATGGGGCTCAAACCTTTCCTTCTTGCTTCTCAGACTGCAATTTCTGAGTCGCTGGGTGGAGAAGGTTTGGGCTTTTCAGGGTCTGGGTTTAAGGAACTATAGGGGATAATGGTGGTTCTATTCGGGTCCTCTTATAGTCCTACTATACCCTTCCTACAGGGTGGTGGATCCACCTCAGGTACATGTAATGTGGCCTAGGGCGTAGGGTTTAGGCCGAGCCCGGATACAAAAAGTGCTTAGGCCTTATGTTTATAGACTCCTACTGGCATTCAAAGGTAAACTTTCTTAGCGCCAGGATATTCAGCAGCTTGGACGTAGCGACATGAGCCATAGTCTAGACTAGACTCCTTGAAAGGGGTTGTATAGGGGATTTTGTAGGGGAGTATATAGGGCTCATTCAGGAAGAATGCTAGGAATTTAGACAGCTCACATGCAGCTTGGGATGAAGGGCCGTTCATTATTTGTTGGTTGTGGGTATGTTCGCTTTTACCGGGCTTTGCCACAAGAACATAGAGCATGCTGGACCCCATGGGAACCGCCCTATATAAGCCCACTTTCCATTTCATTTTCCATG
>CAJNIZ010048145.1:0-15898 GCA_905231905.1 Symbiodinium pilosum | reverse complement strand
AAAAAAAAAAAAAAAAAACTCGCCACCTGACACTCACAGCATTCTCGCCCTTTTACAAGCAGCCAAGACTGCCTAGTGATGTTGGCAACCATGCTAGTACATATAAGCTACTAATAGAATGCAAAATTATTGGCAATGATCTTGATAATGATGATACCTGCTAGCGACTCTAAACTTGAATGCCGTGGAAACCCAAACCCCTCCGATGCTTCACCCTAACACCCTAAACCCTAAACNNACCCTGAACCCTTAAAACCCTTAAAACCCCTAAAACCCCTAAAACCCCTAAACCCTAAAACCCCTAAGCCTTAAAACCCCTAAATCCTAAACAGGTTCAGCTGTCTGTGGCGTCTTCGAGTGGTGGAGTCCTTGAGATCAGCGGGACTAACCTAGCAGGAGATGCGCCAAAATGATCCAAAACAAGGGATGCGGAGCTTATGAGTTTGGGGTTTAGGGTTTGGGGCTTCTGAGTTTGGGGTTTAGGGTTTAGGGTTTAAGGTTTGGGGCTTCTGAGTTTGGGGTTTAGGGTTTAGGGTTTAAGGTTTGGGGCTTATGAGCTAGAGGTTCGGGGCTTCCAGCTTTGGGTTATGTGTTTGCGGATTTCTGGGTTGAGGGTTTTACTTGAAGGCTCACGGGTACTTGGGAATTTCCAAAGCCTAGGGGTTCCTCATTGGGGGTTTGTAAGGGTTTAGAGTCGTCGGATCTTTATTCGGCTCCCCCCATTTATAGAAACCCCCATATGAGCTAATAGTCTAAAGCCCGTGTATCCCCCTATCATACTCGCCTATATGCTTTCCTATACAACCTCCCCCCTTTAAAGGAGCTAAGACCTAAACCCTGGAATCATAAGTCGATACATCAGCTTTATCTTGATGAGGACCACATGGTATCACTACCCATGAAGCAAGGTGGACCCCTGGGTTTAGGGTTCAGGGTTTCGGGCAACTAGGCGCCAGTTTCACGTTTTTCCTAGGATGCCTCTGGATGTCATTCGGGCTGTTGAGAGATGTGCTTGGATGTGTATTGGCACA
Organism: Symbiodinium pilosum; assembly: GCA_905231905.1. Classification (NCBI taxonomy): domain Eukaryota; class Dinophyceae; order Suessiales; family Symbiodiniaceae; genus Symbiodinium; species Symbiodinium pilosum. Next base: position 14,867 of record CAJNIZ010048145.1, on the reverse strand, counting down.
TTCCCGAAAAGGCGGACCTCAATATAGACCCCATAGACTATAACACTTCAGATAGGTACACACACAACAAGGTTTGGGAACCCCAATCCCTATCCACTACCTCGGCGATCGTTCTGTACGTGGTGCCCTGTATCCTGAACCTTTAAACCTTCAACCCTAACAAGATCAACTGCTGCCAAACGGGCTTGGGGTTCAGGTTTTTGGGTCTGAGATAGCCTAGACCTCTTCCCTCACTGTCTCGTGGCTTTATGGGAGGCAGAGGCATTGAGCTACAAATCCGAACAATTAGCTTGAATGGCTACGGCAACTTCTTAAAGGCTGCCAATGGAAGCCTGTAACCCCATCGATGGCACCCTGCGCTGAAAACCCTACACCCTGAACCGTACTCCCTAAACCCTGAATCGTCAGCCCTAAACCGCAAGCGGCAGGAGATGAGATTTCGCGCTGGACGGGTCGACCGGATGAGGATTGACTTGGGTTTGGGGTCATGACGACTTCGTAAGTATAGAGTTTAGGATTCTGTGTCTAGGGTCCAGAGGACTTAGTCAGTAACTTTATAGGTATACTTATAACTTATTACACTTAGAAGCAGTATGATAGCCCAAGCTATTCCGTTCAGGGTCCTTGGGGTTTGGGCTTAGGGTGTAGGGGTTTCGGGTCTAAAGGTTCAGAGTTACGGGGTTTAGTACTAAGGGCTCAGGAAAAGGGACCCTGGGATGACATATATGAGGTATTCAAGGGTTTCAGGCTTGTTTAGGGGTTCAGGGGTTTAGGGTTTAGGTGTTTAGGGTTTAAGGTTTAGGGGTTTAGGGTTTTGTACCCCTGGATTTTGGGATCCTTTCGACGGACTCTAGGGCCCTAGGGGCTACATTGGCACATATAAGGGCTATATTGGGGAAACCGTTTAGGGGTACGACCTTACAATTACAACCTTACAACCCAGGAACCCGTGAGTTATGAACCCTAAACCCTAAACCCTAAACCCTCTGAGCTTTGAACCTCTAGACTAATGAGCTCCCGTAGTGTCGTCAAAAGGGAACCTATTTGTACATTTTTGTGGACACCTAAACCCTAAACCCTAAACCTTAAGCCTATTTGTAAACAGTCTTGGGGAGTCTTAGGAGACTACAGTAGCACCCAGCGAAGCATGTCTGGGGTAGGTTTAGTTTAGGGTTTATATAGGGTTTAGGGTTCAGGATTTAGGGGCATCTGGCAGGACAGTCAACCATTTCCAGCCTGCTATTCTAGACGCTTTGTCATGGGGCTCATTTTCTACACCTTAGGAGGACCCCCCACCCTGTAATAGTCGTATAATAGGAATATAAGAGGACCCTAATATAATCCTTATTGTCCATAATAGTCACTATTACTGGGTGGGGGGTCCACCTAAACCCTAAACCCTAAACCCCTATACCCTCAACCCCCCGACCCTAATCCCCTGAACCTTAACCCCTAAACCCCCAAGACTAAACCCTAAGCACATGCCAAGCAGAGATGATGGAGCCAGGAGACCTTCAAATCGGTGCGCGCCCCTCGCATGCATTCGCCAAGCTTCCAGCTCTAGGGTTTAGGGTTTAGGAGCCAACAAACTCTTTGAATAAAGACTTGAGGTTTTCGGCTATGTCTTTGAGGGCGACTGCCATTGAGCTTATTTGGGCTATAGTCTAAAATCCTTAAAGGGGTTATATGGGGGATTGTATAGGGGAGTGTTAGTACAGGGGTTGCTAAAGGGGATGCTAGGAGTCTAGACTTCAGCTCAAGTAAAGTTTAGGATCCCACCTCGAAGTAACCTGGAACGCCGTCTAGCACTCTGTTGAGAGAACTCTGGTCTTTACGCAGCTTTCTGGGGATGTGTGTTAGCTTGTGCGAGTGTAGATTGAAATTGTGTGTGGCTTAGTTGTGTTTGAAGACCTTGCATAGGAGTACCCAAAGCTGTGGATGTGCTAGCGTGCTAGACAAGCGTGGTCACAAAGTCTACTACGGAAGTACAACTTTCCCCAACAAGCATAGCACTTCTTTGAGTTCTGTAGCCTGGGTAGGCTCCTGGGATATTTAATATTTTCTTTAATGGGCTTAATAAGGGTCCCTATATACTCATATTTTTTCAGAGGGTTTTAGGGGCCAACCCAGTAGCGTAATGTAAAAGATGCTGGGTTTTGTGGTGTCTGTTCCCGGGCGGTCTACTTGACGGCTCGCGGGTGGTTATAAGTGCAGGTCAAAATCGTCTAGGGTTTAGGGTTTAGGGTTTAGGGTCTACACTAGGTCATACTCGTTGTTCTCGCCATGTCAACTTCTCTCAGAACTTCCCATGGGTCATTTCACAAAACCTTAAATCCAAATACTACATCCTAACTCCTAAGCTTTTAATTCCTACACCCTAAACCCCGAGTCCTTAACTTGCATTTTGGGGATGGCGGCTAGTCTGCTCTGCATTTTGGAGCTGCTACGCCTGTGTTTGGACAGCTGTTTCCCCTGCATATATGAGCTATAGTCTAAACTCCTTAAAGGGGGATTATATAGGGATTATATAGGGGACTACTATAAGGGTTACTAAGGGGGATACTAGGAGTTTAGACTATAGCTCATATGCACATGAAAGGCAAGCGGGAGGGAACACACGCTAAACGCTGAATGCTCGACTGTAAACCTTACCTACACCCCAAAGGTAGGTAGTGAACTAGCCCCAAAACACTAAATATTGCCAAAAGGATAATGATTTCTTGGTTTAGGCAGAAGGGCCTGCCCAGCATTGTCTGAGATGTGACTTGAGAGCAAGCATTGGAAAGTACGGCCTACTAGCGCCGGAACGTGGAGGAGTTTTAGGGTTTAGGGGTTTGTCTTGCTTCAGAGGTGGGCGTTATACCCCCCCAGGCATTTGGAGCAGAACACCTGGTGGATGTGGGGATTCAGCTTTCAGACATGTATGACGTGTTCCTGCTTCCTTTGCAAGTTGATTTGCGAATTTCATTATCTGGACGCCCGAAGCAATTTAGGGCAGTCGCCGGCCTTGCGTAAGGCCCACAAACCAAGCAGTTGCGCTGTTTCCAGCACAGTAGTCAAAACGCTAAACCTTAAGCCCTAAGCCGTAAGCCCTGAACCCTAAGCCCTAATCCCTAAGTCCTAAACCCCAAAACCCCTCACTGAGGATGGCATAGCTCGCGTCACTGGGCAGCTTGGCCTGCAAAAAAGAAACTGGAACCTCAAGTCTTACTTATTCTGATGCGGTTTAGGGTGGAGGGTTTAGGGTTTCAGGGTTCCTGTCCCCAAGGGTTTAAGGCTCAGGACTTAGGAGGCCGCAGAATAACCCCCAGAGATAGTACCATCATGCGTGTTAGTCATAGTGATTACGTTGTCTGTGGGCTATTTTGATTGTGGGGAGATAAGTAGACATTTCGTGAAGGTCTAGTGTTATATTCGAAGAATACCTTTTGTAAGCCGGACTTGCTGCCAACATAGACTGTGCAGCCCCATCATGGAAGGGGCTTTGTACCATTGCTGTGGGGCTCATGGCTATTTGCACTTATACCTTATTTCTAGATATAATCTAGTTTAGAATAATGGCCTTATGTCCACCTATAAGTCTTACAATGCTTTCCGTGCCAAGAGAGTACTGGGTGTTCCGCGACCCTCTGAGCATGTCATGTGAGAACGCAACCACTGGAAAATTTACTCCGAACCCTAGACCCGAAACCTGAAACCCTAAACCCCAATCCTAAGCATGGCCCTTAAGTATTTGTAAGCTGGCGGGGTTGGAGACGCCATCCTTCCTGCCTGGCCTCGGGCTTGAAACCTGGGTCCCCAAATTTAGGGAGATCAGCTACATTCTACATTCCTTAAAGGGGGCCATATAGGTGACGACCATAGGAGATAGCATGAGTGTAGAGTATGGCGCTTATGAACTCTAGGGCTAGGGTTTGGGTTTTTGGGATTAGGGTTTAGGGAGATTACCCCACTAACCGAAAATCAAATGGAAAAGAGCGTGGAAATTTAAACGGAAACCGCACCCAACCCGATAGCCCTACTTGAAGGCCCAATGGACTTAGTAAATACTTGTAGCTGGGCTTATAACCCTACTTAAAACCCCCCTAAATGGGCTTATAGGGTTTGCGCCAATTATCAGTCGGGATATAATCCCAGTTATGAGCAGTTCCTAAGTCCCATGGGCCTCCAAGTAAACCCTAAATCCTAATCCCCCAACCCTAAACCCTAATCCCTAAACCTACACCCTACATCCTAGGGTCCCATCAAGCAGATCCTAGATCCCAACCTTCACGCCCATTGCCTCTAGCCATTACTTCCCGCAAATGGGTGGTTGTCAAAATTATGGTTCCTTTTTGGGTACCCTAAACCCTAAACCCTAAAGGGATCCAAAAAGGGACCATAAATTTGACAACCACCCAAATGTCTTTCAGCCAACTTCCTCACCAAAGCCTTAGGATTTAGGGTTTTCAATTTAGGGTTTAGACGTTAGGGTTCAGGACTTAGTGGAGGATAGGATTTAGGGTTTAGGATTTAGGGTTTGAGGTTTGGGGTTTAAGGTTTAGGAAACAAAGCCCCTCCCTTACAAGGGGTTTTCATAGGGATCCTAATATTAATCAGGGGTCTACATTACCCTAATCCCCTGAACCCTGAAACTCGAGGCAGCTGGCGTCCTCCATCACGCAACTTGGAAGAAGGTTCAAGTCAGGTCAGTGCCCCCTCGAGTTCATCTGGGCAATTTAAAGCGACCTGACCTCAAATAGTGGTTTAAGTAGGAAATGGCACCAAAATGCTTTTACATTGGGACTTGAAATTATTCTAAATTACCCTGTCAGTTCTAGCTCCTAGACATGAAGTTACAAGGGCCTTTATATACCTATAATAATGCCATGTTGTGCCCATTATTATTGGGGGGAATTGACCCAAGGGCTCAAAGCGACAGTTGAAGGTTTAACATCTAGTTCTGCTGTGGGCAAAACCGATGGTTTTGTATGGAGGTTTGTTTGATAGGAATGTCACATCACCGTGCCCTAAACCCTTAATCCTAAGCCCCAAACCGTGAATCCTAAACCCTAAATCCTATGCCCTAAACCCTAAGCCCTAACCCCTAAGCAGTACAGGGAGGCTTGATTCAATCTCTCCGGAGATCGTTCGGTGATGCTAGCGGGGGAGTTCTGGCGCTCAGGACTTGCTTTGAGTGGTAGTAAAGCCCGCCGAAACCCAAAGAGTACTTCGAGGGTCATGGGGACTCAGCAAAGAGGTTAATAACCCCTATAAGCCACTAACCCCAATAATCCCCATTTTTAACCTACTTACTAAGTCCCCATGACCCTCCAAGTAGGAGAATGGGTTATCACTCTTTCTCCAAATTCAGAGTAAGTGCGCTGATAATCAGGAAAAGTATACCCTGTAGCAGCAATCAGGGGACCTATTACCCCAGCTCTGACTATACCCTAAACCCTAAACCCTAATAATCCCCCTAATTAACCTACTTACAAAGTCCCCATGACCATACTCATGAACCTTAAGGCGGGCCTACACCACAGACCTATAACCCGCTCCAAGTTCCTCAGACGTGCCCACATGTTAGGCATTGCTCCCACCCAGCAATGGTACTTCTGTAGCCTGTTACCCCCATTGCACCCTGCGACGGGGTTGAGGAAGTACCCAGCCCACATGAAGTTCCCACTTAGAATGACTCATTACTCTACTTAAGCCCTATACCTTGAACTCCTCTAACATCCTCTAATGCCTAGACAGTAAACCCTAAACCCAGATCCCCATAAACCCTAATCCCCAGGTCACTCCCCACGTAACTTTCCGAGGATGATCTTACCAAGCGGACAGCTGGTGGATGAGGCCATGCTCTCCAAGAGATTGGATGAGGCCGCTTGGTCTTCACATACACAGAGGCTCCAAGTACCAAATGATTAGGTACTTGGATTTTGGGTAATAGTAATTCTAGGGTAGGTTTTGGGTAAGTATATGGTTATTAGGTACTTGGACCCTTAGGCATAGGGCATAGGGTTTAGGGTTTGTGTTGTCTCCTATTCCCTTTGGAGCTAACTTTTTAACACTTTTGGTTGTAGTGCAACCCTAAGGAGTATTTTAAGATTGCACTTTTTGTTTAGAGGGCGGACTTCGGGCAGCTTCTGGTGTAGGGTGTAGGATTCAGCCAAAAGCTTAGCGGTAAAGCAGAGTTGTTCGAAATAATCACCCTAGAATTAATCATTTAGAAAGACCTCCAGAAAACCCTTCTTAGAGCCCTAAATTCTAAACCTGAGACCTTAAGATCTAGTCCTTATGGGTCCCGGGGGGCCCATCCTTTTGAGAAATTCCCAAGGGCCAAGACTTGGCCCTTGCGGCCTAGAGAGCACTCGCGGGGGCTCGTGCAAGCACGGGATGTGAGCTTCATAGTTACACGCTTCCTACGCCTTAAGCTCTAAACCCCAAACCGCTTGGACTGTTAGGGTTTAGGGGAGGAGTTTCAGGATCAGGGTGATTATGGATGGTCATTGAGGTCCTTAATAAACTCTAAAGCCTAAACCAAGCCGTGCAGATTCGGGATTTAAGGTTTCACGTCTTAGGGGTTCAGATAGCACATGAAGCAGGAACAACGTGTTCCCTACCCCTCCCTGCTCCAGAGAGCCGATAGAGAACTATGGTTCAGCGTTTCGGGTTCAGGGACTAGGGTGTAGGAACTAAGGTTTAGGGATTATGGTTTGGGGTTTAGGGTACATATATAGGTACATATATTTATAAAACAGTATGTGTATGTATGGCTTTAGGGGGTAATACCCCAGGATTTAGGGTTCAGGGTTAGGACTCAGGGTTTAGGCTCAAGACTTGGTTTTGCAGTTTTGATAGAGCTGTAAGTCTGTCGTGTTGATAGCTCTTGTGCCTCCTTTCCGCAAGCCCTAAACCCTAATCCTAAACCGCCAATCATACGCAGGATAAGGACACAAACACGGCCACCTCCAGCTTAAAAATCAAGCCTGGGAAGCCAATCAGGGTTTAGGGTTTATAATCCCCCCTAAGTAGATAGAATATGGGGTATATGGGGGTCCTATTTTCATATACCCAAAGCCATATTCTATCTATTTAAGGGGGACTATAGTGTTTAGGGCTACCCCCGCAAAAATCCCAGCGCAGAAACACCTGCATTTGTGCTAAAACAGAAAGGAGCAAGCCAACGAGCTTAGCGGAAGGTAGCAGAGCACACCTAAGCCCTGAACCCTACCTGAACCCAAAAAGCATGTAGAACAATAGCCTTTTAGACTGTCTTTAGAGGTTTTGGGCTACTATTTTGCCTACTTCTGGGTGTCCAGGTAAACCCTATAATCCCTAAACTCTAATCCCGAAACCCGAAACCCTAATCCCCAAACCCTAATCCTTGAACCCTAATCCCTGAACCCTAATCCCTGAACGCTACTCCCTGAACCCTAATGCCTGAATCCTACTCCCTGTACCCTAATCCCTGAACCCTAATCCCTGAACCCTAATCCCTGAACCCTAATCCCAGAACCTTAATCCTGAACCCTAATCCCTGAACCCTAATCCCTGAACTCTAATCCCTGAACCCTAATCCCTGAACCCTAATCCCTGAACCTTAATCCCTGAACCCTAAAACCCATCTCAGGTCCTGAAGGACGAAGTCTGAGACAGGATTCTCATGGCCCGATCCCCCGTGAAACAACTTTCCTTGCAGCTTCTCGATTAGCCATAGGGTTTAGGGGGTTCAGGGGATTATGGATGAGGGTTTAGGGATTAGGGTTTAGGGTCTAGGGATTACGGTTTAGGTTTTGGGAATGTTTAGGGGCTCCAACAGTAGGTAACATGGCATAATAGCCCAAAACCCTTTAAATGATAACCTGAGAGGCTATTATCCTACACATTTTTGGGGTCCAGGTAGGCTTTAGGCTTTGGTGGATTTCGGATAGTTATGGTTTAGGGTGGAAGGCCTTTCTGAAAAGCAGGAGTCTTGTCAAGTGTGCCCCGTATTTCATGAATGCCCAAGTTTACCACGTCTGGAAGCTACGATGAAACGGTTGAGGTTTGGGGTCTTAGAGCTCAGGGTTTTTGAGCTTAAGGGCTCAGAGCTCAGAGCATGTAGTCTACGGTGCCTAGAGGGTTCAGGCTCTGTCAGATGCCAATTAATGAACTCCAGGAAAAATCCCTGGCTTATCTCTAAACCCTACAGTAATACCTCAACCGTGTTCTAAGTCACCCAAATTAGCGTCAAACCCTTTTCCCTAAACCCCAGACCCTCTATGCATTCCTATATAGCCTTAGAAAACGCGATTTATGCTTATATACAACCCTAAGTCTCTCCATCATTTCCAGGCTAACTTCAAGGTCGTTCGACTCGGCACATATATACCAGGTCTCTCTTAGTTTCAGCTACAGCCACCAGGGCTTAGGATTTAAGGCAAGCATTGTGATTCATTGGCTCTTCTTTGAAGGGGTATATAGGGGTTACGTAAGTAGGGTTTAGCGTTTAGGAATGTTACCCCTCAAGAATGGAGAATCAAATGAACAAGAACGCAGCAAATAAAGCAGAATCTGAGGTTCTCCGGTGTTTTGGTAGACCAAGGTCAGGCAGGTTTTTTTTTGCATCAACCGTACTGAGCCCCATAAATCCCTTTATAACCCCGTTTCCCATATGATTTTCCGCTTTTATTTTGCAAATAATGGAATATCTCATATAGGAGGGGGAATCATAAATCCCTTGCACCTAATATAAAACTCCCAGCACCCTAATATTCAATGTTCCCTCTTTTGCTATAGTTTCCCACAATAGGAAGATAGCGGGGTGGAGTGGTTTTCATATCAGGGAGGGATTTACCGTAAAACCTTGAATCCTAAATCCTGAGCCCTCAACTCTAAACCCTGAACCCTAAATTCTCACCCCTAAACCCTGAACCATTCACCCCGAAAAACAGCGAGATCACAGGATTCCGTTTTTATGGTTGTCGGGGTGCGAGTCGAGGTTGGTGTCCCACAAGCAGGACTCTTTTCCGGGCTTGAGCGTGGTACCTGCTGCGCCATGGCAAAGAACTCACCCAGACCACCCCTAAACCCGGATTTAGGGTTGAGGGTATGATGCCCATACCCGAAACCCTAAACCCAATGCCTGATGAAACCCTAAACCCTCTAGGGAGCGAGAGCTGTGCCAAAGGCTTCCTCCCATGCATTTCGCCGTTCTGTACACCTAGACCCCCCCAAAATAGGTAAAATAGGGTAAGAATGGGGCTAACTGGATTCTGATCTGGCTTTTAGGGGTAGACCTTCGGAGTTCGCCCTAAAGCGTAAACTCCTAAGCCATGACAGCAGAACAGGCTGCGGGATTCCTTTCTGTGAACGCAGTGGGCGGAGTGTGTGAATTTTCTCCTACTGCGCAGCATTCGGGTTTACAGCTAAGGGTTTAGGGCTTAACTCTAGTGCTACCATTTAAAGGCAGTTTCCGTTTGATTTCCATGTTCTTTTCAATATGATTCGCCACTATTTGGGGGGCAATACCCGCATAAACCCTATACCTTAAGCCCCTTAGCCATTTGAGCTCTGCTTGGTGCAGTTTTTGTGCAGCTCGAGCGTCCGAGTTTCAAGATAGCGGTGTGCCCGGCCTGGACATTGTCTGAATGCGGATGACTGCTGCACCTCGCAAGTACAGCTTCACTTGTGCAAAGATGTGTTGCTACTTCCTTCCGGGCTACTTCCTTCCGGGCAGTGACCACTCTAGACGTAGAGGGCGCATGCCCCTTTGATCTTTCCCCTATAAATCCAGGTTCCATTCCATCTTGATTTTCTATTGTTAGGGTAATACCCTCAACCCTAAACTCTGTATGACCCCATGTAATCCATATACAGTAGAAGCCTGCATAATTTCAATATTAACGCCCCTATACCCCCCATATACTTGCAACATAATCTACCTCAAAACTCTATTCTAATCAAACAGGCCCCTGTACTATACCCCCTTCTAGACTCTGCACTTGAGGCTTCATCCCCTAAACCCTATAGTAAAACCCTGGAACCCTAAACCCTGAAACCCTAAACCCTGAACCCCTAAAACCTTAAACCCTTGACCCTGAAACCTTAAACCCCGAAACTCTAAGACCCTAAGCCCGAAAAGCCCTTAACCCTGAAACCCTAAACCCTGAACCCCTAAAACCCTAAATCCCTTAACCCTAAAACCCTCAGCCCTAAAACCCTGAGCCCTCAAACCCCCAAAAGCCCTAAAGGCCCAAGCTACGGTATGGTCCGGCGTTGCTTTCCGACATTCAGGCAAGATGTTTTATCACCCTAAGGATCCAAAAACTTTAGGGGTTTAGGGTTTAGGGTTTTAGGGTTTAGGGTTTAGGGTTTTAGGGTTTTAGGGTTTAGAGTTTAGGGTTTTAGGGTTTAGGGTTTAATAGACTATTGGGCCATTTTTTAATGTTTTCGGGTTTTAGGGTTTAGGGTTTAATAGACTATTAGGCCATTTTACCTTAAGAATCCAAAAGCTTTAGTGTTTTTTTATAGACGTTTTAGCTGTTTTGCCTTTAGGATCTTAAAAAATCAATGTAGGTGATACTTATCAGCGTTTGGGCCAAATCTAGGTCTCATTTGTGGACTTGGATCCCTAGGGTTCTGCTTGGCAGCTGACATGCATCACTGCATCATGTGGCCAGCCTATGAGCCATCGTCAAGTCTTGTATCCTAAGCCCTAAACCCTGAACCTTAAACCCTGAACCCTAAACCCTAAACCCTGAACCCTAAACCCACGGCTGCGGGATGCCTATGGTATACGGAACTGCCACGGGATGTCCCCAGAGCAATGCTGCACTTGAAGGTTAACGGGTAGCTATTCAGTGAGCAAATATCTATATATATGAACCACAGTGTACACTCCTTAAAGGAGATTCTATAAGGGATTATATGGGGGAATACTATAGGGGTTATTAAGGGGACACTAGGAGTTTAGACTATGGCTCATATGAGATTAAGTATATGTAATGATGAGGACAACCAACGTCTTCGCCTTATTGGAAAGGACTCAACCACCTCTTCCTAATCAAAAAGCCCCACCCCTAGTGTTAGATATTTTAAGTACTATAGTATAAGAATATAGAATACATATACCACTGGGAATATTCGATATTAGCGGGATGGGAGGTAATAATAGTAGTGGAGGGGAGGGGATTACGTGTGAAGCCATTCATTCCTTTCAAAAGACGAATGTGGCTCTTGACCAGTCTTGCAATAGCCTGTAGGCATGCAGTTGGACCTAGTACGGAGACTTGACGAAGGCTCATATAGGAATCTCGCGAAATCATGGTCCTTTTCCGGGAGACTGCTTGAAACTTCTTTTGACATGTTGTTCTTTTTCAGGCTTTTGCTTAAACACTAACTTCTTACACCCCAAGCCGTAAACTTGAACTGAATCAACTAAAGCTCCGCCAAGAACCCCGGGCCCCAAGCATGCAATTCTGTGCACATGATGTGATGTCCCCATCTTGCGCCTTGCAAGTTGTGAGGTTTTAGGGAAACCCTAGACCATAAACCTCAAACCCTCAACCGCGTGGCCTCTTTGATTTGTTGTGAGAGAAGCTTCTTTGCTAAGATAGGCATTCCTGAGCCCTAACCCCTACAGGGTTTAGCATGCAGGGTAAACTCCAACCCCACACCCCAAGTCCTAGATCCTAAGACCTAAATCCTAAACCCCTAAAACCTAAGTCCTGAACTCTAAAGCCCTAAACCCCAAACCCTAATGTCTTTCGAGGGTTCGAAACAGGCCTATCAGAACCCCAAAAGTACGTAGAATAATGGACTTTTAGCTCTAGGGGTTTTGGTCTATTAGTATTATTGTTATACCTTCTTTTGGGGGTCAAACCCTAAACCCTAAACTAAGGCCCATGGCACATCGCTAAGCTGCTACTTTCGCCTATTTTCAGGTGTTTTGGGATATTATTTTATTTACTTCTGGGATCCAGATAGATTTCGGGCAGCTTCCGCTGCGTTGGCAAGAAGCCACTTCAAGTCACTGGCTTAGGGTTTAGGTTTTAGGTTAAAGGTTTAGGGATTAGGCATACGCTCGACAACGCCCGCTCACCTACAGAATGGGAGGGGTGGTGGGCGGGTTTGGGGTTTCAGGTTTTTAGGGCTTCAGGGTTTTTAGGATGTAGGGTTTTAGGCCCTAAGCCCTAAAACCCTAAACCTTTAGGGTTTTCAGGTTTCAGTGCAATGGGGAACCATGTTCCGTGCTAGCAAGACTAGGCCTACCCCGTCTGAAGAGTTTAGCCTCTCAGCCGGGCAACATGCCTAAGATTCACCTACCCTGGATTTTTTAGGATTTAAGGGTCAAGGGTTGCACTCCCGGAAACTAACATGGAAACCCAAAAAAGGGCCCTATAAAGACTACTGTCCTTCTAAAAGGGACTGTATGGGTTTCCACGTTAGTTTGGGGGAGTGTAGGATTTAGGGCACTGTGTTCATGTTCTAGAGGAGTGGGTCATAGGCCATGCAGGACATGGGGAGGCACGGATATTTTTTGGAATGCCGGAGACTTTCAGAATACTTCGATTGTCAGCGGGGCTTAGTAAGTATAGGGTTTTGGGTATAGTGTTTAGGGTTTAGGGTCAGGGGGACTTAGTACACAGATTAAGACTGGGGATAACTGGGTTATTGTCTGGCTTATAGGGGTTAGAAGTATACTTGCTAAGTCCCCCTGACCCTAAATCCCAGACTGGATTCATTGAAAGCAGAGTTCATGGATGAAGACAAAGCCATGAAAGCATCACGTAATCATCATAAACAAGAGAAAATGGTGAACTTGGATATCCGTTGTGGTGGGGTATCTCTAATCATAAGATTTAGATTCAGGGATTCTACCCCGTATAGTGGAAATGAAATGGAAAAGAAAATTCAACATGCACTGGAATCCTTAGGTCCCTCTACAGGAGTATACAGGGATATCTAGGGTTTAGGGATACCACTGTACACCCCAATAAGGGAGACTCACAAAACGGAACATGAAACGGAGTCCCCCAGTCCATTTCAATGGGGTACGTAGGGTTTAGGTTTTAGTGAGATTGCCCCCCCTAGTAAAGGAGAATCAATTGGACAATGAAATGGAAGCTCAATTAAAATAAGAGCTAGTATTCCCTTGGTAACCCCTACAATAATCCCCTACACAACCCCCTACATAGCCTTCAAAAGGTTTAGGGGACCAACAATTCTTTTGTAATCTGGACCATCATGATGAGTCCCCACATTAGCTTTAAACTCCAAGCGTGAAGCAACGGATGTATGCCGACGGTAGGGGCTGCTGCCAGCGTAGGGCAAGAACTTGTTCAGGGTTTCGAGTCTAGGAACGTTAGGGCAGCATTCTCGCAATTATCTTTGCAGTTGTCTTAATGACTTGTGTGGCTTTGCCGGGGAGTTGCATAGTTCCCCAGCAGCTGGCCTATTTTTCAAGGAATTCAAAGCGCCGCAGCTAATGCAGAGAAGGCACATGTTGGATGTGGAACATTTGGTCAGCTTGTCCATGACATCATATTGGGGGGTTTCCCGAAATTATGGGTGCCATTCTTGGGTCCCAATATCAAGGATTCTAGTAATATTTTGGGGTCTATATAGTGGTCCCCCTATCTAAGGAAACTACCATATCTAGCCATTAACGTGGCCCCTACTATAGACTGTTACCCTAAACTCTGAACCCTATATATAGCCCTTAATAGAACGCCTAATATAGACTTACAGGGTGCGGGCGGTACCCGAGGTCTATGCGTTCCGGATTCCAGGGTCCCCATGCTAAGGGCCAGAACACAGAGATGAAGCCTCGATAACTGATGATTATGTGAGGATCATATAGGGAATCTATAGGGATCAGATAGGAGGGATTATGTGAGGATTCTATGGGGATTATATAGGGGTTCTGTGAGGATTACACAGGCATAATATGGAGATTATGTGAGGGTTATATAGGGATAAATGTCGCCGGTGCCTCTTTCTACCGTGGAGTTATGTAACATACTAAATTTCTTTTGTAAGCCCACTATAACGCCCTTGTAGCCCTTTACAACTAGATTGCCTAGCCTGTTAGCAAACCAAGATTCCCATAAAGTACATCCTAAACGCCCCACGCCCCGAACCCTCAATCTCAAACCCCCAAGCCTTAACCCTAAGCACCTGGGCCCCCAAACCCGTAACCTAAGCCCTTAGACCCAAAACCTCCAACGCGTCCGTGGGACTCTGATGGCGACTTTTGAGTCGTAGATTGCTTGGGTCAGTGGGACGCAGCAAGTACACTTATAACCCCTCTGTGCCATATACTGACCCCAGTTGTCCCCCCATTAACCTATTTGCTACGTCCCCCTGACACAACCCTAAAGAATATGGTAGTTTCCATTTTCTTTTCCATTCGATACCAAGTCCCTTACTAAGACCGCCTAGGTACCCTGAGAATAGGGTGTACCCTCAGAATAGGGTTTAGGGTGTAGGGTTGGGGCACCCCTGTAGTACCCCTTGTTCCCTCCTTTTTTGCGGTCTCCTTATTCAAGCGGGACGTGAGGAAAAAGGCTACCCTTATTCTTAAGAGGTTGCTGGGGAACCCTAAATCCTAAGCCTTAAGCCCTAAACCCCGAATCCTAGATGAGCAGTATTTTATTTGGGGGTACTATGGTACCCAATATAGAGTAGGATTGTATCCTCCTTTTGGGGAATCGTGTTCTACATAAGGAATATTACCTTACTAGGTTCAACCACCAAAAAACCCTAAACCCTAAAAACCCTAAAAATCCTAAACCCTAAACCCTAAACCCTAAACCCTAAGCCCTGAACCCTGAACCCTGAACCCTGAACCCTGAACCCTAAGGCTTAGGGCCTCCCCCAACATCCGGGGTAGCTCT
>CAJNIZ010048144.1:7757-33861 GCA_905231905.1 Symbiodinium pilosum | reverse complement strand
TCAAGTTCAGATTTTCTGGATGTGCATGGGGAGCATCTGCGTATGCGCTAAACATGTTAGCGGAGGAGTTTGGCTACAAGATGGTTGGTCGAGTGCTTACGTTGGACTTGTTCTTCATCCGTGGGGATCTCATCTCTCCCACCTGGGAGGTGCCGAATTTGAATGGTACTTCCGGACGATGCCGGAACGCCGCCCGCTCCCGTCATACCTCCCGCCTCTGCAGGACGTTGCCATTTTGGAGCAGATGGTGGACTATGGAACGTACAAAGAAACACTAGATGTCTCCACTGCTCGGCGGAGTGCCAGGGAATTGCTCTTTGAGCACATGGCCGACAGTGAATGTTGGAAGGACATGATGAAGCATTTATTGGAATTGCGCAAGGCATTCAACCGAATCATCATCTATCCAAGGTTGTTGTATTTCCCTCGGCCTAAGTTCAACTATTCCCAGGTGGATGTTCCAAGAACTTGACTGTTGCGACTTAGCCCCGAAGCCTTTGATAGGTACAGAGCCAGGGTTGGACATTACATTCGCCAAAGACCTTGCTGCTTCCTTCTCGTTTACACAACACATGTTAGGAATTTCAATAGGTGTTTGAATGCTGCAATACTGTTTGTCTTCGCCAGAGGATGTTCTCCTTGCATACTCGCCGACAAGTCCACGTGGTGCTGCTTCGCGATGGATTGCAAAGATGACTCGGTTCCGCAAGCAGAGATATGGGTGGATGCATTCCCAGGCTGCTCAGGACCTCTACATCCAGGAGATCTTTGCTCACATCGGCGAGACAAACAGGTACTATGTGGAGTTTGGCTTTAACGCGCGAAGCTACGAGATCACGCAGTCAGGGCCAAACACGCAGGCACTTCATGATCGTGGCTGGAGTGGTTTACTTCTTGATGGTGGCCACGAGAATATTACGATCAACCTCCACAGGCACTTCCTCTTCCAGAGCAACATTGTCGAGCTCTTTGAGCGCTACAACGTGCCTAAGGAGCTAGACTACTTGTCTGTGGACATGGACTCGCACGACTTCTATGTTCTGCGGTCAATTCTTAGAAGCGGATACCGCCCGCGCATGTTCACCACAGAGTACAACCCCTATTATGGCACCAAGCGCGTTGCCCTTACCTTGATTGATCCTACGTTGGCAACGGGCAAAGTTCCGGATGGCTTCAAGTTCAGATTTTCTGGATGTGCGTGGGGAGCATCTGCGTATGCGCTGAATATGTTAGCGGAGGAGTTTGGCTACAAGATGGTTGGTCGAGTGCTTACGTTGGACTTGTTCTTCATCCGTGGGGATCTCATCTCTCCCACCTGGGAAGTGCCGAAGTTTGAATGGTACTTCCGGACGATGCCGGAACGCCGCCCGCTCCCATCATACCTCCCGCCACTGAAAGACGTTGCCATTTTGGAGCAAATGGTGGACTATGCAACGTACAAAGAAACACTAGATGTCTCCACTGCTCGGCGGAGTGCCAGGGAATTGCTCGTTGAGCACATGGCCGACAGTGAATGTTGGAAGGACGTGATAAAGCAAATGGGGGGTCAAAGTTCATCGTTAACTCCCCGCTAGAGTGTTACAATCAGCTATCATTTTTCATGTTTTCCTAAGGATGTAAATAGTCCAATGCAGGTAATATCTGTAGGCTTTAGGGCTCAACGTAGGTCACATCTATAGACTGTACGACCCCAGGTGGGTAATATTTGCAGACTTTAGGGCCCAAGGTAGGTAATATCTATAGACGTAGGGCCCTATGTGGGTAATATCATATCCATACACTCGAGGGCCCAATGTAGGTCATATCTTAGACTAAAGGTTTGGGGTTTAGGGCTTAAGGTTTAGGGTTAAGGAGTTAGGGTTCTAGTTTAGGAGGACTCCCCACCCTGCAATACCAGGCTCGTATAGGATTATCTCGGGTTTAGGGTTCTAGAAATCAGGGGTACCATTTGAAGTTTCCAGCAATAAGGTTTGTAGTATTTTGGGTCCACTGGGGTCTCTTTACTTCGTGAAACTACCATATGCAGCCTGTTTCAACAAAGCCGTTGGGATTGCTGAGGGTCCACGATGTAGGCTGTAGAGTTCGACATTATATCAGGCCTCTGCTTTTTGGAGGAAACCTTTTGCCTCTAGAACCCTAAGGGTCCAAGTGCCCAATAATCATATACTTACCCAAAACCTGTACTATAATTGCTATTACCCAAATCCTAAGTACCTAATTATTGGGTACATGGACCCTTGGGGGAACATTAATTCCCAGGATGTAGGGCTCCCAAGGTGGTGTAAGATTTCCTTCACCAAAAGTGTTCTTGGTGCCAAAAACCAGGACCCTCCTTGTACCCTTAAATTGGGGTGTATGGTCCCTAATAGTGGGTACTTAGGCCCTAATAGAAGGTGGAAGGAGGGTCAAGGAAAGGAGAGTCTCATGGAAAGTCTAATGCAGAATGAGTTGGAAAACTGGGTTAGATAGGGGTATGCAGAGCGCTCATCAGAGGTTGTGTTATGCTGGTGGGACGTAGGTACTGCGAATGTGGTGTCAGCACATGTTCCGGTAAAGCAAACAAACGACCATCCTCTATTCCATTACACTATCTATGTAATAGTTTTGCCCTAGGGATCGAATGGTCCAATTTATGTATTTGTTCCAGAAATTAGGGCCCAATGTAGGTCTTATTTGTATACTTGGATCCCTCGGGCTGCTTAGGGGGCATGTACCTGGGTGCAGTGCTTGTCTTCGCTGGAGGATGTCCTCCCTCGTGCTGGGGGTGCAAGTGGATTGCAAAGATGACGCGGTTCCGCAAGCAGAGATATGGGCAGATGCATTCCCAGGCTGCTCAGGACCTGTACATCAAGCAGATCTTTGCTCACATCGGCGAGACAAACAGGTGCTATGTGGAGTTTGGCTTTAACGCGCGAAGCTACCAGATCACACAGTCAGGGCCAAACCCGCAGGCACTTCATGATCGTGGCTGGGCTGGTTTACTTCTTGATGGTGGCCACGAGAATGTTACGATCAACCTCCACAGGCACTTCCTCTTCCAGAGCAACATTGTCGAGCTCTTTGAGCGCTACAACGTGCCTAAGGAGCTAGACTACTTGTCTGTGGACATGGACTCGTACGACTTCTATGTTCTGCGGTCAATTCTTAGAGGCGGATACCGCCCGCGCATGTTCACCACAGAGTACAACCCCTATTATGGCACCAAGAGCGTTGCCCTCACCTTGCTTGATCCCATGCTGGCAACGGGCAAAATGATCGAACGCCAAGTAAGCGCAAACCCTCAACCTTACTGGAGGTTGATCAGTAGGGAATAAGGGAATATATTCCCTACATAACCCCTATATAATATGTTCCCATATTCCCCTACTAACCCCCCAGGAAGTCAAATGTGAGCCTGGGAACATGATCTGCATGGGGTCCTGGAGGGCGACCCCGTACATGCATCTTGTAATGAGGAGGGCGTTTTGTTTTGGGTTTTAGGGTGTAGGGTTTAGGGTTTAGGGTTTAGGGTGGGTTTAGCCTGGGTTCTTTTGGAGAATTGCTGAGTGTCTGTTTTTGGTGTCAACTTTGGGGCAGCACCCAGTACAGATCTGTGGTGCATAATGTCCCGAGGGTCCCTAAAGGTTCCCTGACGCAGAGAAGCCTGCAGCATCACATACGGTTGATGAAGGAAGTTGTGGACCAGTGCACACTCAAGGTACTTGAGGCGTTACAGGGCACCCTAAACCCCTAAACCCTAAACCCTAACAAACCCTAAACCCCTAAACCCTAAACTCTAGCAAAAATACCAGAGACCACTTAGACGATTGACTCCAAATTCTTGCACCCAAGGCTAAGGATTCAGGGTACCGGGGTGTAAGCTATTGTGGATGCAGGAAATCTTGCACTACCTTATACACCTCATACTCTTGGCATTGAAGCAGTTTTAGGTTCTTACGTGGTGCAAGATATCCTCCGTCCAATGTAGTTGAAAGCAGAAGGAAAATTAACACGGCATGTTCCCTGACACTGCTTGTATATGTCTGATGCTACAATCAACCCACAAACTTGTTCCAGCTACTTAGGCCTAAATTGGAAGTGCTTAGTTGCTGTCAAGGACAGCCTGTTCGAGGCATGGCACAGCACATCTGCGGGCTTTGCGACATGATTTCCAATAACCCTAAACCCTAATTAAACCTTAAACCAACCAACCAACCTAACGTCCTAGAGTTTAGGGTTCAGGGTATGGCTTTACTCTGCCATCCGGGAAGAATGCTTCATCATCCCAGAAGAATCTGCGATTTCTTCCTAAAAACTAGAAGGGCACTTGACGGTTGATGGGTATTTAGTTGGCCGATCTACGGACATACCCCGGAGGAGGTTGAGCAATGTAACCGAAAATTGAAGTATCCATGCCCCATGTCAGCCTCTACCCTAAATCCCAAACAACTTCCGTCTGAAAAAAAGAGCGATCCTTCAAGTACCTTGTTTTCCTCCTAGAGCCTAAGCCCTGAAACCCTAAACGGGCCTCCGGAGGCATTGCTGCTCAGCGTTTTGGAGGCCTCGCCTGACCGAGTGGAGCCAAAGTGCCCGCTGCTGCCTGGCTTCGAAGTTTGGTTTGAAGGTCTAGGGCTTAGTGTTTGGGACCTGATCGGCAGCTTTTGGCTTTGAAGACTGGGGGCCTGCATCTTTATTTCTCCGCTATATAACGGGCAGCCCAACATCTTGAGGAAGTAGGTGCGCGCACGCAGAAATCCCTTACACTCAAAACTGCAAACTGCAGCAATCATGACTCGGCCTCCATTTGCTTGCTGCCTGAGGCTCAGATATCAGAGTTGTTTATCGAAATTGGGGCTACTTTTCAGAGAAGCGAGGGATATGAAGGGATTGATCCCCTCCTCCTAGTATAAAACCCCCCACCCCCTTTACATTAAATACCCCCGATGTGGTATATGATAATATATTGGGAATATGTCAGGGGAGGGGATTATGGAGACCACCATGTCTGTCGGTTGTAGGGGGCATGGGTGTTCATCAAACATTGATAGTTTCAGAGACACAGGTGCGCGCACACGTGCACGCACAGAATAAGGTACCTGCACTACCAGGGACCAGAAATGATCAGACATGGTAGTTGCATGTAGTTTCCCAAAATAGGGAACCCCCAAATATTATAATCTTCATTACTGTGACCCCCAAAAGGTACTCCTGGTTTTGGGAGACCTAACGGTTTTGAATAGCACCGAGCGGCAGTGCTCGGCTGTGACGTCGGAACCACTACAGCAACCTTCCTAAAAGCAATAAAATCGGAATGCTACAATAGGAATAATAGTGATCCAAAAAGTGATCCTGTAGTAGCTGTAGTACAAACAGTCAGTAAAACCCTACACCCTAAACCCTAAACAGCCGTTAAAAATAAACTATTCCATCAGTAACCGCTTCGAGCTCCTTTGATCTTGTCTATTCCTGAACCCCTTCAAACTTATGGATGCCAGAGTTGGAGCCCCCGTACGAAACGCCCCAAATCAGGGTGTAGGGTTTTTAGGGTTGAGGGTTTAGGGTTTAAGGCTTAGGGTTTAGGGTTAACAAATCTTCCCTAAACATGGTACTTAAACCCTAAACCCTAAACCCTAAACCCTATATTGGGCATCCTTCTCCTTTCCAGGATCAATTCCAGGGAGAGGGTCAGCTGTTCATAAGCAGGCTAGCAGCGCAGAGCCGCTTCCTCCAGATCCTAAGCCCTAAACCTTAAACCCTAAACTCTAAACCCTAAACCTTAAACCGTAAACCCTAAGCCCTAAAACTTAAACCCTAAACTTCAAACCCGAAACCCTAAACCCCAATCAGGTTTGCCAAATGTGGTGGCTGCCAGTTCCCTGGCCAAAGGGCTGGATGATTGCAAACGAGACTGAGAGGTTCAAGAACCCAATGGGCAAATTCTCGGGTATGCAGTACGTATAGTATAGGTGTGCGGGACTTATAGAACTGTTAGATACTGTTAGGTACTTGGGCCCTAGGGGAACTGTCGCAGCAGCCTAAGCTCGGTTGACATGTCGCCGACTGTTTGTCCGAAGCCTAGAACCTAAGCATAGACGACCGAAGTAGCGGGCCAAGGAGCTGTGTATTTCGAGGTCCTCCTTAGTTGCAAGGGATTATCTACATGAGGCTGACTGAGGCAATTGTACAGACCAAGAACCCCAAAATCTACACCCCAAACCCTAGACACGAACATTAGAGAGGGAGATTGTGCACAGGTCTCCTTTAGAAAGCTTTCACATTCGGGGGAGCCCATTTGGGGGTACAAGGGGGCTTCCCAAAAGAATCCCTACTCCTCCAAGGCACCTTCGCAATGAATTTATAATCCCTACATATCCCTCAGGGCAATCGCGGGACGTCTCTTTTCAGAACCCGCCACAATGCGGGCCTGTTTGAACTAGTAGAGAAATCGAACAAGCGGAAAGATACATGTAGGGCCTGGGTTTGGATTTAGGGGTTTAAGGCTTAGGTTTAGGGTTTAGGGGCTTAAGGTTTAGGGTCCATGGTTTAGGAGCTTGTAAGGTTTAGGCTTTAGGGGTTTGGGGGCTTAAGGTTTAGAGTTTACGGGTTTAGAGTGCAGGGTTGATGGCCAATGTTTGATGTAAACCCCACTGCTGATGGAAGGGTCCCCAGGAACCTACTAATCACCTCCCTTAATAATCCCCCCCCACTCCACACACAAAAGATATTCTCTTTAATGCCTCTAGAAGTATATACATACATACACATACATACATGCGCGGGGTGGGTGAGTATTAGTGGGGGGGGGAGGGGGTCGTTATCAGGGGAAGAGATTATAAAGATATGAGGGGGTTCTGGGGGACGGCATGCTCCGAGCAGACTTCGTGAGCACACTTACAGCCCCTATTAGGCATATGAGAAACCCATATGTCCCCAGTATTAACCTACTTACGAAGTCCCCCGGACGTTTCAAGTACACTTAACGCTCTGGTTCCTTCCACAAGCCCAGTTTCCATGTCGTTCTCGATTTTCTTTTTCACTTAATTCTTCACTGTTGGTATCCCTACGCCTTGAACCTTATATACCCACATTACTAGGTTCCCATGACCCTTCAAGCAGGTATCAGCACTTGGCTTATTCTGCTGAGCTGACATGGAAAAGACAGCACGTCAAATCAACCCTGGAGGCATCGGGCCGCTGTCTTCGGGGTTTTGGGGTTTAAGGTTTAGGGTTTAGCCTTGGGGGCTTTTGGGTGTCTAGAGCTCCCAGTAACCCCCTGAACCCTACAATATGGGGGAAGATTTGGACCAAAGGAGTACATGGAGTAGGGGTAGAGGTTTAGATGGATTTGAGGGTTGGGTTGGGGTGCAAAGATTTGAGGGCTGGCGTTGGGAGTTCGCTGTTCAAAGGATTTCGGTGTTCAGACTAGGAGTTTGCGGCTATACTTCTACGGCAAGACACTGGCAAAACTAGCCGACACAGTAAGTGGGCGAGCTTTTCTGGTTCGGCACTGCTATAGTCCTGCGGCACAGACACTTACTCCCTATCATCCAGGCATCTGAAGCATCCCCCTCCACCACTGACGTTAATTAGGCACAACATTCTGCAGCTGCTGCATGCGGTACACGTTGCAAGTAAAACTTGCGCTTGCAAGTGTGAGATCCTGGGCCCTGAGCCATGAACCCTACACCTAGAGTGGTGATTGTGCGCCAGGACCTTTCTGGGGTGGAGCTTCCGGAGACGTTGGTTGCAGAGCCTCGTTGCTCCGTTGGCCGTCCTTTCTGTTTCCGCGTGTAACAGGGACTACGGGTCTAAGACGGCCGGGTTCCCCCACCATTCACTGGCTTGGCAAGCAAGGTGCCGAGCAAGATAGGAACTACTGGGTTGCTGTGAAGGAGCTTGCACCAAGGTGTGATTATGGTGACATGTAAATGTCCATATTTGGGGGGGGGCCTAGTCCAAGTTCCAGCATGATTGGCAGCAACCCAGACTAGCGACCATGCTGGAATAGACCTTTTTGGTTGCGAGCGGCAGCCTTAGGAGTGGGTTTTTGGTTTAGGGTTTGGGTTTAGGGTGGGGTTGGGGTTAAGGGTTTAGGGCTAAGGGTTTAGGGTTTGGAGAGCTTGAAGCTCTGCTCACTAAAACGGCCGTCACGATTGAGGGCACAGCGCTTTTCGGGTTTGGGCATGACGTACCTGGTTAAGGAACTTAAGTTGAATTACCATAAGATTGTCTATAGTAAATAATAGGGTTTCCCCAATATAGTGACGTAGGTTATGTTCCTTAGCTATTAGTAGCAAGCGCGTAACTCCCTGGGAGATCCCACGGGCACGCGTAGCCATGCTTGTTTCCCCCGTTGTAGCCCCAGGGTAGGAACGTGGGTGCAAGGAATGTGGAGATAGGAAACCCAACCCTGCACACCTTTGGCGCAGGAAATCCTACACCACACTAATCAACGACTTTATAAAGTAGATAGAACATGGGGTATATGGGGATCTTATTATAATATGCCCAAAGCCATATTATATCTACTTAAGGGGAGACTATAAATTTGTACCCTTAATGTTTGCAGCCCTCGGGTTGGAGTCCCCAATACCCTTATTCAGAGCCATATTCCATGGATCAGGGACCCAAACCCAAGGGCACGAACCCTAAGGGTACAAGGGAGAACTACCTGAACTAAAGTTCCATAACGCTCAGGAAAAAACAGTGGTCTGGGGCTCTAGTTAGTTGGTGCAAGATTTCTTCCATCAACTGTTGGAGAGAGCATATCATCTGACTAAACTCTCCGGGCTCAGAAGTATGGGAGCCAATCCCATGAAGTCATTGGATTGTAAAACCCCAGTCAGGCCCTGGGCTCCATCTCAAAGATGTCATGTGCTCGACCTGCGCATATACCTCCTGCAATCGAGGAAACTGCACCATCGCCCAACGAGTACCACTACAGGCAGAATGCGAGCTGCCAGACAAATCCCCTCCCAAACCCAAGGAGGATCCAGAAGGTACTTGGAGGGTCAGGGGACTTAGTAAGTAGGTTTATAACTTTTATTACCCATATAGTAGCCCAGCTGATCCCTCTTGAACTACTGACTAAATCCCCCTGAGCCTTCAATTCAAACCTGCAATGTCAGCGGGCTTTTCGGTTGCGGGGCAATGTCTAGGAGCTACCACAGCAGGTTTTTAGATCCTCCTGGAGTTCTAGAGGTCTGGGTGTGGGTGTCTCGAACTTCTGGCCTCTCTTTTGAGACATGGCCGGCTTGGCGGTATGCACCATGCTCCTTGGTATCCTCATCCTCCGACATCCCCTAACCTAAGCCCTGAACCGAAAACCCTTAAACACTAAAGTTATCGTACCTAAACCTAAACCCCAAAAGCAGGCGGAAGCTGACACCGCGACTGCAAGGTATGGCGCCCAAAGGCGGCGACCCGAGGTTTCAGGCCCAAACTATGAGGGTTCTGGGTTTAGGGCTTCTATGCTGTTTTTTTTCGGGCTTGTTGTGGTTCTTGCTAAGGGATTTCAATATACTAGTTAGGAAGGAACTATAAAGGAGGGTCTGGGTAAGCTAGGGGTCTGTAGTGTAAGGCCTGGAGTTGGAGTTTAGGGTTGATGCGTGGGATTCAGATGTTTAGAGTTGAAGGCTTCAGGCGGAGAGTGGGAGACTGGGGTTCAAAAGGAAATTCATGGGGTTTAGGGTTTGGGGTCATGATTTGGGTCTGAGAGTTCAGGAGTAGTTTGTTTTGATTGTCTTCTTGTTGCCCTATCCAACTCCAAACCCGAGACCCTAAACCGCGCTGCGCGAAAAGGAGGGTAGATTGACGGCTAGGAAGATCAGAGTTCGGGGGAGCTTCTTATCAAGTACTTTTTACGGTATAGGGTTTGGGGTTTAGGGTTTAGGGGTGCTGAGGTTTCAAGACTTTGCACTGATTGGGGGCTCTGTGTGTGGCACGGGTGGAATGTTAGGGATCTGAATTTCGGGAAGTAGGCTGCGGCCTTTCAGGTCACCAACAACTTGGCTCCTCCACATGTACCACGTTGGAAGGTCAAAAACAGCTAACCTGCACTGACAGGACATGATTATGTTGCTTCTTCGTCCTAATTACTGTTATTGTTGAAGCCCGCGGATAGGGACATCTCCATTTACAACCCAGTAATAGAACAGTTCCAAATTAGATAACTATCGCAATGATGTTTTTACTTTTTCCTGTAGCACATCTTATGTGACTCGCACTAGTCTTTCTTCATATGCAGACCTAATGAGACCCGTTCACCGTCGTGTACCCGAAGCCCTGAGTTGTGAGGATGTGGATGTAAATGGGCCCATCGGCATCTGTGCCCAGGCAAGCCCCTTAACAGACATGCTGTGGTTGGATCTCATATAGCATTCCTTCTGTAAGAAAGGATTGTTGTCTTGACAGGGCTGATGACTAAGGGTTATATGGATTGAGGCTTTAAAGTTGCTTGGGGCTTTGGGTTTAGGGTTTAGGGATGTAGGCTTTTGAGTTTAGGGTGTCAGGGTTACAGGTCAATTAAGCGGGCTTGGGGTGTGAGGCTTTCAGGGTTACAGGGAGGAAAGAGACAGAACTACATTCAGGTTACATGTGCTCTCAAGTGGAATACAGCTTCAAGGTCTGGGGTAAAGGGTCTAGGGTAATTAGGTTCCAGGTCCGGTGCTTTGTTGGTGTATTTGACCTAAGAGCGCAATGAGATAACCCTGTGTTGTTCAAACCCCAGGTATTTTCCCTAAACACTTAAACCCTAAACCCCTAACCCCTAAACGGAAAGCGCAAACCGGAAATTGCATTGGAAGGGCCTAGCCTAGCCTGGGCAAATTACAGAACAGCCTCACCCACACTCGCCCCAAACCGTGCTAAGGCTCATATGAGAAAATTGTTCTGACATGGGATCATTTCAGGCTTGGGAATCATTTTCTGAGGGAGGAACCCTAACTACATGGCAACTCCCCTCCTGTAGCTGTAGTTTCCTCAGACCTTATTTCTTAATTGCTTTGTAGCTCACTTCCTTTAAACCTGGTGACTGCTCCTCCCTGCAAGGAGTGGGGAGATTTCCGCGACCGGCGCGGCCGACGATTCCGCCCAGTCGTGGACATCGAGGCTATAGATGATTGTAGTGTAAGGGCTCAGGTTACAAAAGGCCTTGAGTTTAAAGGCTGATGGGCTAAGTATTGTGCTTGCAAGGGCATCTTTGCCTTTCCTTCTGTCTAGCACTGCTGATAGCTAGCTCCTTGCCATGGTCCCTGTGATGACGACGGCAGCTGAGGGTATCAAAAAGAACCTCTCATTTGACGCTCAGATTGGTGTAAACTGTAAACTGGCATCAGGACCTGAAGCCCAGTGATGCAACTTTCTCCGTGATGCAATATGGCTGGTATTTCTTTTGGGCCAACTTGATTTTAAGGCACAGGGATTCAGGTTGGATAGTGCTGCTTAAGTGGGGTAGCAGTTGTTGATTCCGCTACCCAGCATCCCTAGACTACTGCAATCTATAGCAGTGGACCTCGGGTAACGCAGGGTTTCATGCATCACCAGTGCTGATGACCTTCCAACCCCCTCCCTGCCCCTAGCCAGCGAGACCCCCATATAGTCTGAGCATATGAGCATATAACGATTTAAGGAAGGTTTGCTGTCAGAGGTAGGGGGCTCTTTTTTCAGTTGCATCCCTACTAGAGTCAAGACCGCGAACCGTCAATCCAAAGCTCTGCGGGTTGTTGGCTACGCTTTTTACAGAAGCTTCCTGGTGGTTCGTAGGTAGTACTGTACGGGAATTTAATCATACTCCGCATATAAAGCTTTTATCTATATACATAAAATCTTTCCCACTTCCTTACTAACCACCAGTAAGGAAGTTCTCGCAAAAGTCACAGGGAAAGTCCTGTCAGGATGTCAGAGTCTTCAGAACCCTAGCCTACTACGCTTGCATGGGCCTCTTGGGCGCTTCACAACAGGGGCTCCTGGGAGGGCGCGCAGTGCTCCAAGGGCGCTTCGAGGCTTGACAGCGATAGCAGGAAGAAGCTGGCGCTGAAGAGAAAAATCTGTTGTGGACCAAAATGGACCTAAGTGGGGTTGCGTCCTAAACCTTAAAAGGAATAGGTTTGGGTGGATAAAGGTGTGAACTCGCCAGCCACCATCAGAGCCACATCCCAGCAAACCCTGGGCCTGTCCTGAACCCCAAACCCCGTACTCTGAACCCTAAACCCTGTGCGCTGAACCCTAATCCCTCTACCCAAACCCTCAACCCTGTGATTCCCTGGGAGGCGTGCCCGCTGGCTACGGAGGCCGGCTTTGGGACCAGGTCGCTTACGCCCCATCCCCACATGAGCTTCTGTCAGAATTAGGAAATGGAAAAGAAAAAGAAAATGAAAACTACTGTCCTTGATCATCGGGTTGTTTAAATTGTGATCTTATTGGTGGTTATTAGTAAATTAGTGTCCTTTCGGGCAGTTCTATGCAGGTGACTTCTGTCATTTGGCAGGTGTCATGGGACCCCTAAGCCCGCCCTACCTTAGGCTTGGACACCTTGAAAGAAGCCCATAACAATGAGCCCGTAGCTAAGCCTTATTGGGCCCTGTTTCGAAGGTCAAGGTGACGGTGATTTATTATATATGGTTTAGGGTTTAGGGTTTAGGGAGTAGTTTCCATTTTAATTTCCATTATCCCTATATAACCCCAATATACTATAGCAGTTTCCATTCTAATCTCCATTACCCCTATATAACCCCGGGGTTACGGCCGGGGTAAGGCAGGATTCTTTGACAACTGCTCTGTTGGGGACAGGACCTGTGGGTTGCAAGCAATGTTTTTGACAACGGTTTAGGGTTCATGGCTCATGGTTTAGGTTTAGGTTTAGGGTTTAGGGTTCAGGGTTTAGGGTTTAGCGTTCAGGGTCTAGGGTAGGGACACCCAGGTTCTTTGTCATAGAGCACAATTAAATGTCGGTCTCGCAAAATCTGAGGTACTCTCAGAGAACCCTGGTATATTGGGGATTACAGAGAGATTAGTCGGGGCCATATTCAGAATTCAAAAGAGGCAATTTTGCCACCCTAAACCCTAACCCCAAGCCCTAAACCCAAATCCTTAAACCTAAATCCTTAAACCCAAATCCTTAAACCTAAATCCTTAAACCCAAATCCTTAAACCCAAATCCTCAAACCCAAATCCTTAAACCTAAATCCTTAAACCCAAATCCTTAAACCTAAGCTACAGGAGTTCTGATGTCGAATTCCTGAGCCTTGAGTAGCCTCAGGCCATCAACGCGGCTTTGCCGGCTGCCAAGGCCGTGACCTACTTGAGGGCTAATCTGAAAGTTGGAGTCCTTAGGGTTTAGGGTTTAGGGTTTAGGGTTTAGGGTTTAGGATTTAGGGTTTAGGGTTTAGGATTTAGGGCTTCGGGTTTAGGGTTTAGGACTGTATGTAGAACTGGGTTGCTGCTAAGGCCTTAAATGAAGGTACAGCCCTAAACCCTAGACCATAACATGCCTATATAGGGTTTAGGATTTAGGATACCATAATAGGGCTACATATGAAACATAGGCTTTCCTTTTTACAGTGACTTAGCTTAAGTTCTTCGACTGCAATCCAGTATAAAGCAGGTTAGGGGAGATGCAACCGGGCTTGGGGCTTAGGCTCCAACATGGCTGCTTGGCCTGTATAGGCAGATTGAATTACAAAAACCGAGGAACAATGTTTAGTTTAGCACATGCCAAATCATTACATAATATATGTGTGTAAATGTATGTGTGTATATGTATATGTATGTATATCTTTGTACATATCTCCTAGCTTCTTGCGAGCCTTGCGGAGGAACCAGCCAATTGCCCCCACTCGATCCGAGGGTGGTGCCTTAACGCAGTCGCCCAACAAGTGCCTACCGTACCCAGACCCCCAAAGGGATCTAAAAATCAGATCCCCTAGGGCCATATGGGAAATTATATAAGGACTATATAGGGGTTATAATGGGTCTATATAGGGGATCTAATTTTTAGAGCCTCCCAGGGGTCTGGGTAGGGGTTTAAGTACTTAGGGTTTAGGGTCTAGGGTTTAGAGCCTAGAGTTGAGGTTACCAAGATTATGGTCCCACATTCCTGGTATCATGATGGTATAGCGTGCTTCAAATAGACCTCGAAACAAAATTGGTGATTCGTCAAGCCCCACCCTAAACCCTATCAACCCTAGAAACCCTATAAGCCCTATGAACCCTATAAGCCTTAGAAACCCTGTAAGACCTATAAACCGTATAAGCATTACAAGCCCTATAAACCCTATAAAAACGATAAACCTTACAAGTCCTTGGGTTCCTTTCCCAGAATTCCTTAGCAAGCACCAGGCAGAAGATCCTTTAGCAAGGGCTGCTATAGATGGGTGTTTAGGGCAATCTTCCAGGCAGACGATGGTAGTCCAAGTAAAGTGAGCATTGGGTACAGCCCCGACTCTGTAACAGTTGGATAATATTGATAATATTTATGACATATCTTGGATAACCCGTAATATGGCCCTAACATAGACTGTTACCCTAGACCCTAGACCATCCTAGACCCTATATAGCCCTTAAAAAGACTCCGAATATGTCCTGTTACAGGGCGGGAGCAGTACCCACAGTAAAACCCTCAACCCAAGTACGGCCAATTAGAACCCGCTGTTAATGTAGACCCCTGCTTGATAAACCTCAAAGGATCCAAAAACTGCATCCCCCCCCCAATATGAACCCATTATTACATTGGGAGTAACTAGCAGGTTATTGCGGGGTTCCATGCTGTGGATCCTTTAGGGCATTCGGGGTTGTTACCAAGTACGCTGGATGCGCGTGTTTTGTGTGTGGGTCCCAAATACACAAGGGCTCCACTGTAGTTCCTTTTTGGGTCTGTTGTGGTTTTTTGGTAAGGGATTATAATATACAAGTTACCCAAGAGGAACTACAGAGGAGGGCCTGGGTATAGGTAGAAAGCTGAAGAATTAGCAATACCAACATCCCGCTGGAATCATGTACGGCCCTGCTGTATCCTAAACAACCCTAAATCTAAATCCTTAACCCTTAAACCCTTAACCCCTAAATCCTAAACCCTTAACCCCTGAACCCCTAAACCCCTAAACTTCATACCCCTGACTCAGAGCGCTCTTCGGCAGCGAGCAGCGAGATTTTTGGCCCGTCGGCTGAGATATTGGGTAGACGTGATGTGATGGTACTGGAAAAGCCTTACACCTGGGGTCATTCCCCCTTACAGTAACAGTTACCACAAGGGGTAATAGGAATTATAATAGCCCCAGACAGTTACTGGGTGGGGGAATGACCCAACTTACACCTACGTAAGTTCCCCGAAATTCTGAGAAATACAGTAGCTTAGGGATCTGAGGTGGGGCCGGGTCTCTCCTTCAATCTTTTTGTTGTGTACAAAATCCTGCATGACCCCAAGTATAACCGCAATGACTCCCAGGGTTCTGGTACATAGGGACTCTGCTAGTTAGACCCTAGGCCCGAAACCTACAAATCCTAACCCAAACTTAAAACTCTACTGTAAACCCTGTACCCTAATCCCTCTTGTAGTTTTCCTCACCAGGCACCTCTTTCCAAGTCTGTCCGCCGCATTGTCTCGCAGCGCAAGACTGGGGAGTTGGTCCTTGGGCGAGACAGAGATCGGCTTCGGGTTTACGGTTCACCTAGAAAGCCTAGTTACCCATAATAATGGGCTACTTTAACCCAAAGTAATAGGAAATTAGGGGAAAGTTGCCTATAATTATGGGTAACTGGCTTTCTAGGCAGAGTTTAGAGCTCCAGCAGGCCCGTTGCAAAAGGTGTTCATAGAGGAAATCTGGCGCCAGGAAATCTGGCGCCACCGTATAAACATAGGATTATCAGCCTCAACCATCCTACAATGATGAACATATACTCCAAATAGAGTACCATTATATATATTAGGGGCAGGGGCTTGGGCACAGCCCCTATACCTTGACCTTGGACTTATAGACTCTTAGGTGGTGCAAGATTTCCTCCATCCACTTGGAGTTCAGGGCCCAGGGCTTAAATTGCTCAGGGTGCAGAGCAGTTTAGGGTTTAGGGTTTAGGCTGGGACCGGGATGAAAGCTTGAGGACAACGAGGCTTGGGGATGGCACAGGGTTGAGGCTAAGGGCTGGTAAAGGGTCCAAGGTTTTGAGGTTTTGTCGCAGGGGATATAGAATCAAGTTATCTGGATGTGTATATAGGGGTTGTATTCAACGGGATATGGGCGTTATGCAGGGTAGAGAAAGATACGTAGGCATGTAGAGGGAAAAGGGTTTTAGCTTTAAATTTTCTAGGCTCTGCGACTTACTGCTGTCAGATAGTTCTCAATACTACGTTTGCAGACTTCTCAACAGGGACCTCCTCAATCCATTTGCTGTCCCCATGTCTCCTTGGATTCAGAAGGGTATCCTGTTTTTGCCATGCGCCCAGACTATGAGGTATCGTTACTGCGGCACACATCTGTGGATGGTGTGGTGTGCGACTTGTGGGACCAGGCAGGAAACTGTAGCAGGTGCCGTTTTACCCTACACTTCTACACCCTCGACCCTAAACCCTAAACCCCTAAACCCTGAACCCTGGGGTTCCCTTTGGGACCCTAGGGATCTAAGGGAGTTACATACGATTTTTGGGCCCTCCAAAGGAGAAATTTGAGCAATCCCCAAGTGGGTAGGAGACGAGCGTTGTGTTTGTGGTCCGGATGTTCCTGGAATGAATGGCCAAGGTTTAGGGTTGAGGGGTTAGGGTCGAGGGTTCAAGGTTCAGGGTTTGGGTTTTAGGGTTTAGGTTATGTTAGTTTCCCACAATGGAGGGACCCCAATATAGACCCGAATATACTCTAATCCATATTATGAGGACCCCAGGAGGTTGACAAGACCATATGCCTCCGAAACCAGAAAATTAGTGAAAATCCCAACAGTACTTGGAACGGCAGGGGGACTTGGTAAGTAGGCGAATAATCCTTATAACTCACATAGTAGCCCTACTTATCCGAATTGTTAACCTACTCATGTCCCCCTGACCCTCCAAGTAGCCTTGCTAAGATATCTTGCAAAGCTGTGGGCCATGCCTTAGTGCACAAGGGGCTACACACATAGGTTGAGAAATTGCGCGTACGCTCTGGCACAGCCACTCTCAGCTTTAAAGCCACTGCCAAGATATCGTCAGCAAGTCAGTATCCTAACCCCTTGGCAACCTAAACCTTAAACCCTGAGCCCTAACCCTTAAACCCTACACCCTAACCCTTAAACCCTACACCCTAAACCTAAAACCCTACACCCTAAACCTTAAACCCTAAACCCTAAACCTTAAACCCTACACCCCCAAACCTTAAACCCTACATCCCTAAACCTTAAACCCTACAGCCCTAAACCCTACAACTCCGACCTTTTCAGAATCCCCAGAGCCCTGTCCGTTAGGTGATGACTGAGGAGATTCCCGGCGTGGGCAGGCACTTGACATGCATCACGGGTAGGGTGTAGGGTTTTAGGGTGCTAGGGTGTTGGGTTTTAGGGTTCCAGGGTTGAAGGGTTTGAGGGTTCTAGGGTTGAAGGGTTTAGCGTTCTAGGCTGTAGGGCTCTAGGGTTTAAGGACCTTAGACCTTGGGAATTCTTGTATCATAGTAGGTCATGCAGGATGTGTAGTATCAGCAGGGCTACCCCGAATACTGGAGAATCAAATGGAGAAGAAAGGAGAAGCAAGTGGAAAATGAAATGGGCACTCGGGCTATATCGGCTTAAAGAGACAAGGGTTACGCAAAGCGGGGGGGGTACCCTTTTCAGAATTCCCACAAGTAAAGGGATCCCTCCATGCATGGACACTCCCAGATTTTGCTGATGGATCAGAATATCGCTGACTTCCCCGGAGACCTCACCCGAAGGCTCAATGAACGCAGCTTCCTGAAGCCAAAGTCTTACTGGTTCTTAGGTAGGGACATAGGGAATATAATCCCTATATAAACCCTATATAATATCCCCTTATTCCCTACTAAGAACTAGTAAGAAGTGAGAATACAGGAGTCCAGAGGTCGTAGTGGTCAGTTCTTTGGATGCTAATAGCATCATGCCAGATGTTGGTCACTATGCATGTCATCACACAGGGATATAGTGCCCCTTAAGTAGATAGAATATGGGGAAGATGGGGATCTTACTATACTATACCCAAAGCCAAATTCTATCTACTTAAGGGGGACTATAGGTGCCGGGAACGTTGCCGTGCTGAATGGGAGGGGGGGCTCCTTTGAACCCCTAAGCCACAAATGGTAAACTTGCCGCAGTAGGCTTAGGGAGGTGCTGTCCTAAACCTTAAACCCTAAACCTGAGTCTTCAGAATCCCCAAACCTTTAATTCTCCAAACCATAAAAACTCTTAACAAATCCATAGTTCCTAAACCAACCCTAAACCCTAAATCCTGCTTTCAGCAGAGACACCTGCCGCCAAAGTTTCGGGTGCCGGTCATTCAGGGTTTCTTCAGGGTTTAGAATACGTAGAGCATAGGGTTTATTGTTTAGGGTTTGGGTGTTTTAGGGTGTTAGGGTTTCGTTTGGGGTTCTGCCCCCACCCAGGAAGGGTCTATAGTGAGGGCCAACAGTAAGGGCGACGGCTATTTATAGAGCGGCGGGTAAAATCAAGGGATATGCATATAATTATGGCATAGTTGTTCTCATATATGCTTACAGGTATCATTCAGGGCCATAATAAGATTAATGTCTGTAGTGAGCGGTTAACATTAAAGGCTATGTATAAGATCATGTTATAACTATTATCCAAGTGTCACTGGGTGGGGGCTGTACTCCAGGTTTCGTGTCTAGGGTTTGACCTTTTGGGGCCACCCTAAACCCTAAATCCAACGCCTCCCATTGAAAAAGCCGAGTCGGAGTTTCTGTTTCTTTCTTTTTGGGGATTTAGGGTTTAGGTTCTCAGGAGGTGGGGGGTTGAGGGGTTTAGGGCTGGGAGTCGCGGGCTTACCGTCTACGGCCTGGATGCGCACATGTTATTCCGGAGCTCTGGGACCCGGCATCCTAAACTAAACCGGTTTAGGGTTATGATGCCCAAATTTGGCAAAGAACAACCTCGTAAAAAAAAAAGAGTGCAACATGCAAATCAGAAACCAAACTCGCATTCTAAGTCCAGTGCAAAATGGCCGTGAGGGTTCTCTTCGTTTGGCGTTCATTTTGGACGGTTTTGCGGTTGGTCCCAGGACCAGGGTAGCCGTAAAGCGAGTTCCCGTCCCCATTTGCCGCCCACGCTCTTGAACATTCGTTTGCGTCCATTTTTTCCCTCCCTCCACTTGGCACCCATCTCGGCGGCCATTTTGCACCCATTTTGCGCACATTTTTGAATTTCCAGGCAAAGGGAGCCGGGCATTCATTTTCCGTGTGTTTTACAGGGAAAATGGGCGCCTGGCCCCCTTTTCCTGGAAATTCAAAAATGGACGCAAAATGGGTGCAAAATGGCCGCCGAAAGGAGGGGTAAACTAAAAATGGGCGTGAAATGAATGTTCAAGAGCGTGGGCGGCAGATATCAAATGGGCGCCAGAAATCGTTGGGGTTGGGATGGTCAGGAGAGATGCCAACTCACCCGAAGTCAGTCTTGGATAAGCACTCGTTCCTGACGGCTCCCATTTACTTGCAGCCATTTCAGGCATTCATTCCATAATTGCCGACATCCATTCCTTCTTCTACTGTTTTCCTAACTTGGGCATTATAAGTTTTAGGGTTTAGGGCAAATTATTTGGATACTGCCCCCACTCATTAACAGCGGGATAATGTTTCAGAACATAATAGATAGGGCCCTTCATAGGAGCCTTACTTTAGACTGTTAATGGGTTGGGGCAGGACCCAACAAGTTATCCCTATCTACACTGGAGTTTCTCAACTCATCCCTACAGAACCATGAATGATGTACTGTTGTCCATCTCCTTGTCCATTCTTTGAAGCAATAAGCCCGAAACCTGAAGCCCGAGCCCTGAACCCGAAACCCTAAACCTTGAACCCTGAACTCTAAACCCTGAGCTCGAAACCCTAGACCCTAGACCCTGAACCCTAAACCCTAAACCGTTTAACCTCAGATTCAAGTTCGCCGCTGGGCGCTTTTTCCAGGCAGCCAACACATCATAGGGTTCAGGGTTTAGGATTTAGGGTTTAGGGTTATCACATTGTGGGGAATGTAAGAGGTTTCGGGTTTAGGATAGGTCCCTTTCCTCTAGAAGTAAACGCCCACTCCCTAATAATCATAACTACTGATCACTCCCTTTATTATATAATCGTATTGTAATGCAAATATTTGTTATACGGGGCACGCAGGGGCTTATTATAGGTGGAGAGAATTAATGATCATCAGCATGATTTCCTAAAGCTTCCTGAAGCTCTTTCTGTAAATATAAAAATTTAGGTTAGGCCCCCCACCCAGCAATAGTGGTAGCATAGGAATATATGGAGCAATGCAGCGATGGTCTTGTGGGGATTCAAGCTACAGAACAATGTGCCTCAAAGCTCCATTAAAGCCATCGAGGGCCCCGTAGTAGCATGGCTTAAGATCTGGTGTGTTGCGTTTCGGGTCTCAGGACTTCCGGTTGCAATTCGAGATTCCAATCTATACCCCAATATGTGGTCTATTATTTTACAGAAGCTTCCATGTTTTTCCATTTTCCCTTTACAATCCCATTATTCTACCCCAAGATATACCCCCTAAGCCCTAATCCCTCTATTCAATGCTTTGCCTCGGTCCTTGTGGTTTGAAGTTGTTTGGGTACCGGAGAGGCGCCTGATCCTCTTCCTAATTTCTGCTTACTATGTAGGGGTATCACTTAGGGGTTTAGCGTTTAGGTTCAGGATTTCGGGGGTATAATGTAGGGGTAAAGGTTATATAGGGATAGTGGAAAATAAAATGGATATAACTGTTTAGGTGTATGATCAGTAACTTAATATAGGGGAACTTCCCCGAAGTCCATCCAGGGTCCTGGCGTCAAGTCGGTGCCGGATTTCCTATTTTGGGAGTCTGGCCAGCAAACACTTGCCGTTTTGAAGCACTATATACCCTACACCCTAAACCGCATATTTAACTCCAAGATGGGAAACCCTGCCCCAGTAAAAACGGAGCAAGGAGAATATTCCGTGAAATGCAAAGCGCGCAGCTGCGTCATGCAAGCCTAGACCCTAAATCCTCAACCCTAGTTTCATGTTTATTTTCCATTATCCCTATATTATACCCCTATATAGCCCCAATATATACCTATAAGCAAAAAAGAGCAGTGGTAGCGGGGCAGAAACTCATGGCTGTCCACCCGAACTCCGTGTATAATTTCAGCGAAGTCCCGTGAATCGCTGTGAAGGGTGGCACTCAGCCCCAGTCTTGGACCCTAGGGGCAAGCCAGGCCCTACGGTTTAGGGTTTAGGGTGTAGGGGTTTAGGTACCCTGGCATAATGAAGTTTCCATCTCTTCCATAGACATTCGATTACAGTAGTACCTGTGTAGCCCCAACATCCTTTGAATGTACTAAGCCTGCTTGCTGCAAACCGGAACCTGGGCATTCTCAGCATAGTCCCCCTGGACTTCCCAAAGCGCACCACGCTTGGGAAGATGAATGGCTCAAACCCTAGCACACTTGAGAATGTTTAAATGTGTCAGGACTAAATCCTAAACCCTGCTCTCATAAATGGTAGTTTCCCTAAATAGAGGCATCCCAATATCGACCCCAAAATATTCGAGTCCTTACTATAGAGGCCACACAAAATGTATTCCAATTTTTGGGGAACCCTAAACCGTAAACCTTATATCTCCTATATAACCCCTATAAACCCTACCCTCATAAATCTCGCTGGTAAGGTACCCTATTATGCTACAGTAGCTTCCACTTTCTTTTCCATCGTCCCTATTTCAGCCCATTATTATACGCCAATATAAACCCCCGAAACCCTGAACCCTAAACTGAACCCTAAACAAAACCCCCAAATCCCCATAGAACCCCATGATTCTACCCAAATGTATACCCCCTAAACCCAATATATACCCTCTCTTGGGAAGGTGAATGTCTCAATTCTCCCCGACTTCGTGCACAGCGTCGTGGCAGCAGCCGCTGCAGCCTGGGAGGATGGGGAAGGCCTCAAGAGGTTTAGGATCTAGGGTTTTGGGTTTTTAGGGTTTTAGGGGTTTAGGATTTAGGGATTAGGGGTTTGGGGTTTAGGGGTTTAGGGTTGAAGGGTTCAGGGGTTGAGGGTTTAAGGTTTAGGGTTTATAGTCCCCCCTTAAGTAGATAGAGTGTGGCTTTGGGTATCTTATAAGAAGATACCCATACACCCTATATTCTATCTACTTAAGGGGGACTAGGGTAAGGGTTTATGGCTTTGTTTTCAGGGTTTGGGACGTAAGGTTCAGGCTTTACATGTGGGACTCGGAGGTGTTGTGAAGGAAGATTAATGCCAACGACTCGCTGACCCTGAGGCTTGGAGCGTACTGCTTCTTTCAACACGCGCGCCGAGTTGGCCACAACATTCAGAAGTTTCAATAGTCGTTGAGCAGAACTCGGCACTGGCACTTGCTACCGGCGAATGTGGTTAAGAGCTCATAGCGGCACAGCTTAATATTCGCCATGTGCACCGGCCCGACGGAAGGGTTCCGAAGCGATTTTCAAGACAGAGAAGCAGCACCGTGAAGATCTCAGACCGTGATCCTCTAAGCCCTGCCTTATGCTCCCAACGCCTTGAAGCATGACTTGCAGAACCTCCGCGTCACGACTTTTGTACAGGTGCCTAAATAGTTATGGCATAGGATGCCCCAAATAGACCTTACTTAGGCCCTGGCCTTACAAAATCACCCCGATTTTTTGGAAAAGCCCCAAACTTTGGTGTGCCTCCAAAGGGGAAGGGCTACATAGGGGTTATCTAGGCTTATACAGGCTTATATAGGGTTTAGTGTTCCAACAACTACTTGGATTTTGTTTTTTTGGGGGTGTCACCATAATAAGTATCATAGTATTGTGGGGTCTATATTAGGGCCCCCTTATTCTGGGAAACGACGATTACATTACTGCGTAATATGTACCAACTATAGCTGAAGATTCTATGTAACAGCTGAACCTCAATGTCACGGCATTCGGGCGAACCAAACCCACAAAAATCCTAAACCCAAACCTCTAAACAGAAACATTTACCATCCGAGGCGCACTGTCACCTACGGTTGCTACTGACAATCATGCATGACCTGGGCATAGCATGGTGCTGTAGATACTTTCCACCCTAAAGTCATGCCCGATTTTTGCATCAAACGAAAGAGCTGCAAAGCTTCAGGTAACCCCTAAACGGCCCTAACCCAAAACCCTTCGAGACTAGTGACGCCTGTAATGACCGCGTAGTAGGGTCAGTGCTGCAGTTCTAGGCTGAGAGTCTTGCTGTTGTCGGGTCAATGCACTGGGGTAGCTGGGACAGACATTCATTGCAGTGCCTGCACAGTTGTGCGATGCGCGTGTCTAAACCCTTCTAAATAAGGCACACCTTGGCTCTAAGGCCTTTGAACCCTTAACCTAAACTAGTGATCCGGCTAGGTAGGGCAAATAACCAAGCCACAATCTGGTAACACTTGGAGTTAGGGTTTAGGGCTTAGGGTTTAGGGTTAGGGCTTCGAGATTAAGGGTTTGGGTCCAGGGCTTGGGGTCTAGGGCTTAGGGTTTGGGGTTTAGGGTTTAGGCGAAATCATGGGAATAGCTGGGATGAGTATATGTGCCTGAGTATACTTACTAAGTCCGCCTGACGCCTCCAAGTATCCTACACTTCCTCAGAATTACTGTTACTCATTTATACCGCTATAGGGCCTCGTACCCTCGATCCTAAACCCGAAGTCGCTATAACTGTCAAGGAAGCCTAAGCCCCTAACCCCAAATACGAGACGCTCAGCCCGAGGCGCATTCCCAAGCCTTGGATTCAGAAGGCCAATTCATAAACCACTACACATAGCTAGGTTTTTAGTTGGTTTAGGGTTTAGGATTCAGGGTTTAGGGTTTAGGGTACCCCTGTAGTATCCTTTTCCCCCTTCGTTTTTTGTTGGTCTCCTTACTAAAGCTGAACATTAGGAAAGAGGGTACCGTTAGCATGAAGGTGTTATTGGTAAACCTAGAAAATCAATTTCCACGCTACACAACACCCCCAACCCTCTGCTATTCAAGCATTCAGCCATTCTGGCATTGTACTCAAACAGGAGCAGCATTTATCAGCAGAGGGGTAGGGGGCTGTCATGTACGTTAAAGGCGTTCTGCCAAACTCCCTAGAGAGCCCCTAAACCCTAGACCCAAAACCCAGTATGTAATTGTGTGATATTGGGGGGTGGCATTTATGATAGGGAGGCTGCAGCTGCCCTTACTAGACTTGTAAATCCTATACAACCCCTACAACCCCTTTGTCAAGGCAACCCTACGAGGAGCCCCACATCTAGCTAGAAATCCCTTCCACCAATACGAGCCTCCCCACCTCCCCCTTTAATGAATACCCCCTCAATCCAGTACGATGACATATTCGGGGGGAAGCTTACATTTGGGGGTGGGGTGTCCTATGATGAGCCCTAAGTTTTAAACGCTAGATAACAGAGTAGTTTCCTTTGCACTCCTGTACTTACCTCTTCAGGGTGGAGGGAGTAACCATTCAACCATTCACACTAGTTGCAGCTGGGAAGGCAGTCCAAAATTCCTGGTCGATGTTTACTGCGGCGTTGGTCTTTTCGCCCTTGCAGGCCAGGCTTATGTTACCGTTGGCTCATTGCGAGAAATTTCCTAAGTGTTACTAGATAAAAACCAAGTAAGAAATGCAAAGCTATATGAAAACCCTACAAGGAATACAACAC
Source organism: Symbiodinium pilosum (assembly GCA_905231905.1). Lineage (NCBI taxonomy): Eukaryota > Dinophyceae > Suessiales > Symbiodiniaceae > Symbiodinium > Symbiodinium pilosum. The sequence goes on along the minus strand of CAJNIZ010048144.1, from coordinate 9,048 downwards.
TCTTGTGAAAGCTCGATAGGGAATGTAACACAAAACTTGTTAAAGCCCAGGTAGGAATGTTAAAAGTCCTGCGGTCCTGCCCTTTCATAATACACCAACAAGGAAGCAGACGGTTGGCTCTTAGGGAATGAAGGAACAAGATACTGGAACCTTGCGGAGTATCATAGGTGCTGTGGGTATAGGGTTTAGGGATTGCGGTGTGGGGTTTGCTAAAGTTTAGGTACCTGGACTTAGGGCCTCACACGTGATTATGTAGGGGCGAAATTACGACAGGGATTGATTCCCTCCTTGCTTGCTGGCCACCTAATCAGCAGTATGTTCAGGCTTACAGCGCCGTATTATGTACCCCAAACCACTACAACCCTTAATACAGGGACCCCGCAAAGGCGCTCCAAAATGGTTGGTCGAGACTTAAGGCTTTCCTTGCCCTCCCCCTCTAGGGATCACCTCTCCTCGTTTAGTTTGAAAGGGGCGGAACACTGGCGTTACTATTGGTCTGCGACCCCTACCTGCTTCAGAATGGCAACGTGAACTGCCAAGACCTCTTGCATTTGAGGACCCAATTCCCTGTGCAAGCACCAAAAGGCTTTCGGAACATGGTGGGCGTTAGCTGCAGGCAGCGGCCACTTTGATCGGACCTTCGGCATCGAGGTTGACAAGAGCGCCGTGGCGTTGGCCAAAGAGCGGCCAGACTGAAATGCTCTTGAACCTAGTGTATTGGCTCGTAAATGATTGGCAAGGTGCTTCTGAGGTGTAATCGAGGAACCTTATACCATAACTATACAAGCAGTCTAAAGGCCCATTACGACCTGAAACCCTAAACCCCTTAAGCCGAGTCCCAAAACAAGGGGTCCTTTTCGGGAATACTCATGCCGAGGGACTGAAGATTTTGTGGGTGCGCGCGGAAAAGCATGTCGGAAAGCACCCAAATTGCTCGGTTCTTGAATTTCTTTTGGGGCCATGGCAAGGGGAGAGTGGGCCAAGTTACTTGCAGTTTAGGCTTTAGGTTCAGTACTGTCCCCCCTCAGTAACAGTTGGATGATAATTATACTATAGTTATATATAGCCCTTAAAATAGGCCCCCTAATATAGACTCGTACTGGGTGGGGGCAGTACCCAAGGTTTAGGCTTTAAGGCCCCTGGGATACTCAATATTTTCCCTAATGGCTTTAATAAGGGACCCTATATACTAATATGTTCAGAGGGTTTTAGGGGCCAACCCAGGGGCTTAAGGTTTGGGGTAAGGGTTAGGTCAATCCCCCCTATAGTAATGGCTCCTTAATATGCAGTT
>CAJNIZ010048143.1:20665-33863 GCA_905231905.1 Symbiodinium pilosum | reverse complement strand
AATCACCTGAACTCACTAAAAAAACATTAAAAGAAACAACAACAGAAAAAAAAAAAACTTTAAACACATGAAAAGCCAAAAACAATATGAAAAAAACATCAACCCTGAAGGACAACCTCACAATGTCATGGCAAAAAACACGCCCGTCGCTCAGGAGCTGGGCCATGAGCCGCGGCGACAGCTGCGTGAGCTCTCGTGAGCCTGGAAGGTTAGGGGTTTCTGGGTTGCGGTTAACTTAAAATTCCGATTACATAGTGGGTACATATATATATATCGAAAAAAATAGGCTTTCCCGAATGTAGTAACTTAATATAAGTTCCTTAATGGCAACCCAGTTTTAGTCGGACCGTTTCTCCAGGGGAGATGCCTTGCAGCACAGTCCTTATTGCTTCAACCAGTGCGCTAACGTGATTTGGCCACTCTCAGAAGCCCTTGTCCCTGGTGTAGACCCCGGACTCGTCCCAGTCGTGAGAGACCCTTCATGACCTGGTTGACCTACCTCGCGGTCACAACCCCTTTCAGCCTCACCACCATTGCCACCAGCATCAGGTCTACTGGGTTGCTGTTAAGGAGCTTAAATTAAGTTACCATAATGGTCATATATAGTAAATAATAGGGTTTCCCCAATACAGTAACTTAATTTAAGTTCCTTAACAGCAACCCAGGTCTAGTGCCGGCAACAATTTCACGTGGAGGCCCAGCTCTTGCTCCCACGAATCAGGTGGTCCGCCACAGGAAACTGGAAGTGATGATTATAGTATATACCCTATAACCCCTATATAACCCAGTATAGTAGTTTCCGTTTTCTTTTCCATTATCCCCATAGAACCCCAGTATATCTGTCCACGCTGTTATCTGACAGCCAAAAAGCTAGGCGTCCCATCTGGCCACGTGCGGATTCGTCGTGGGTAAATCATAGGAGCACACCGGCTAATCCGCATCCGTATCGAATGCCCGCCTCAATTCGCGTTCACGCATCTTGCACCTCTCAGAAGATATCATTGACAAAGTTATTGGTGGTGTAATCCAGGCAGAACGGACACACTTCTAGCCGTAGTCTCACCCCTGCCGTTTGGCTAATGAAACTAATTTGGAGTAAGTGCAGATCAATACACGCAAACTGCTCCCAAACAGAACATCACTGCTGGGTGTGCTTGATCTGCACTTCCGCCAAATGAGTCTCACTAGCCACAAGGCAGGGGTAAGACTACCTAGGAGGGCATAGCCTAGGCGACATGTGAGTATAGTTATGATATGCGCCACTCGAGCCAATGGTAAGCGCGGCTGAACAAGAGGATAATGAGAAATTGATAGGCGGAAAAAACCATTCAGAGACCATGCGAGGGCCCCGTTTGAATTACAACACAACAGCAATGAGACTACACACGTCAAACTCGTAATTTGATCAGAGCAAGGCGAAAACCAGCCGACTGTGTTTAGAACAGCAGCCACATGCAAGACTCTTGCACCGCGTTCTGACAGCTATACTGCCAATGTGTCCCACATCCAGCAGCCAGATATTCTGGAGAGACGAGACCCTAGTACCAGTACTCGTGTTATTACTATCAGTCATATCATTACTATCATCTTTGAATCGCATGATCATAGACCCTCTGAGTTCTCGACAGAATCTGCGGCTGATTGCATTAAGAAGTGACCTCGTGTCGAGTAGAGAAGCGGGGATCGCTCCACCCACTTGCAATACTCAACTACAGGGCACCCCGGGCCAGGACTTCCCTCATAGATTATACAGACGAGGTTCTATCTAGGTTCTTTGTTTCTGTGTTTATACAGGGGTTCTGTAGGGTTATATAGGGTTATGTAGTGTTGATACTGCTTTAATTTCTGGCTAATATAGGGTTATGTAGGGCCACAACGCATCGCCTCAGGATGAGTGAGGTCAAAAGCTATGCATACATGAGCACTGGGCGCGCCTCTTACGGAAGTCAACGCGGCAAAGTGCCCGCACAACCCGGCAGAGATCCTGCCGGCTAAGACTTACCTTTGGTTAGCTGGGAATGAAGGAACGGAAAAGAACATGGAAACTACTATATTGGGGTTATATAGAGTTTAGGGTTTAGAAGGAATGGAAAGGACAAGGGAAACAACTTACTATCGTGGGTTATATAGGGGCTACTATAAAGATCCATTCCTTCATTCCTAGCTAACCAATGGTTAAAGAAGGAGGGCTGTGCATGTACGGTGCATTTTCGTATCATCATCGCTTGAGGGGACAAAAGGTCCCTTTGAAGGGGTTTTAGGGGTTCTACAGGGCATATTATTCTACTAGAACTCCATAGTATATCATAGTAGGCTTAGGGTGCCGCTTCATGAGTCTCGCGAAGTCTGCAGCTGCTGAAGATCTTTCAGACCGAAGGTCCCCAGTCCTCGATGTTATAGCTGCTGATCCCTTGCTGCACCTTTGCCGCGTACACCTTGAAAGAAGCAATCCCCTCCTCCTCATAAGCAACCCGCCCACCTCCCCCCTGGTGATGTTGGGGGAGGGAGAGGTGTGTTATGAAGCGGAGGGGGCTACAAGGCACTCAAGGAACAGGCACGTAGCTCTGGTCTCCCCAAGCCTGGCATGCTACCCTGCCTTTCACCATTCACTTCAGAGTTGAAGGGTTTAGGGTTTAGGGGTTTACGGTATAGGTTAGGTGGACTCCCCACCCAGTAATAGTGACTATAAGGGACAATAGGGATTATATTAGGGTCCTCTTATATTCTTATTATACCACTGTTACAGGGTGGGGGGGTCATCCTAAGGTATAGGGCTTAGGGTTTAGGGTGATGTACGGTCTACTCTATAGTTGTACAAAGAGTCTAGAACGACAATGTTGGTACGCAGCTGTCCTATAAAAACCAGTAACACCCTACACATGCCCAGTTTTCATTTAATTGTCCATGTTCTTTTCCACTTGATTCTCCGTTAATGTGTTAGAACCCTCAACCCTATATCACCCTACATAACTTAGGTCCCTACAGTACCACTGTTCAGCGTGCTTTATGTGCTGTGAAGGCCACCCGCCAGGCACCGCTGCCCTTCTCTCCAGATGTGGACAGCTTGTCAAGCAGGAAGACCCTGGCCACAGAAGTATGTGGGGTTCCCAAAAACAAGGATATATAGGGGCTATGTACGGATGTATAGTGCTTAGGGTTGCAAGCATTAGGGGGTTCCCTTTGCAGGAAGATGACCATGGAATGAAGCACATCGGATGCCTGCATGTCGAATGCGTCTGAGGTGATTGCAAACAAGCAAGCAATGCAACTCGTCTTTGCCCAGCGATGGGGCTGCTGCCGATGCAGCGCCCGTGTTCGCGCAACGGCCCAAGAAGGGCTGGAACCTTCGCCGCTGCACTCGCGAGAGGGCGGCCAGCATTCCATGGCGGCTTCTGCAAGCTCAACGTATGAGATATCCGGAGTCGCAGATGCTCTGCAACCAGAAGCAAACCAAAACTGCCTTGGGACATGTGAGATCAAGTCTGCTGTGTCTGTCCAGATGGGCGTGGCGAGCACACGCAGTGCCCATCTCCAAGTGTGAGTTAGTAGGGAAGAACCACTGCAATGAAATCAAATGGAAAAGCACATGAAAAATGAAATGGAAACTACTGTTTTGCGTTTAGGTTTTGGGGCTTAGGGATATTACCACCAAATGACTGACTGAAGTTGCTGTGCAGAACATTACGGCAGGCCAAACGAATTAACAGATGGGCCACACCAGACTGAATGGCAAGAGTGATGCATCTAGCTGCGCATGTTGCGAGGTAGTTCAGTTGCAATGCGAAGGCAAAGCTTTTTCTTCAAACTGAACCTCCACAGGCCAGACACACAAAGACAGTGCAACACGCCGAAAACCCGGACTTTTTTGTGGAAGGTGCAGCACTCGACTCATTGCTCGTTCGCCTGCAGAGTGCTGGCTGTGTCAGTCGGGGCTACTTGTACTCCTGCGCAGCTACTGTAGGAATAAAGCAGCATAGTTTTGTGGTACTGCCCCCACCTGTAACAGTCTATGTTAAGAGTCCTATTAGGGGCTATATATAACTGTAATGTAAATCTTAATCCAACTGTTTCAGAGTGGGGGCAGTACCCGAAGTGTAGTTCGGCAGATTGGATCCTTTTGTCTTCTACTTAGCACGCACATGGGTTTGTGTGATGTCGCTGGCGCAGGCCTATCCCTCAACGGCCCCTTCGATAGTCATTCTGCAGCTCATACAGACCTGCCTGGGGTCCGTAGGATTTAGGGTCTGGATGGGTTTGGGTAGTTCAGGGTTTGCATACTTGACCTGCGCTCCTTCCCTCAAAAAATTGGGACATGTGCCAGGGACCCTCGCTTCCGACTCTGCCTGCACGAAGCTTATCTTAAACTTGAGTTGAGCCTCCCCTGCGTGACGCAAGCTATTACTTCTGAAGAGCGCATGGATGCTAACGCACAGGGGCCATGTAAAGATGATGGAACACGCAGAATCCAGACCAGTGAACACACTCAGTTGTCACTCCCCCTGAAGATTGCTATAATTCAGCTTTGGTACTCATTTTCGGAGACGCAAGGGAGCATGAAGTGTCAGCAGAAGAGGGATGTTTGATAACGAGGGAAGGGTTAACACGAGATCACGGTGGTTCCTACTTCCTTTCCGACGTGCTATACATATTTAGTAAGTTCCATAAGTAGGGCGACCCCAATATGTAGACCCCAAAATACTGTAGTCCTTATCATAGGTACTCCCGAAATACCCCTAATTTTGGGAAACCCTAAGCCCCAAACCTTAAATGTCCCTACTTCGCCCTATATAACCCCTCTAAAGGGACCCCTAAAGCTTAGTTGTACCTGGAGGCTCTCCGCGATGTAGGATGCCACAACCTGCGGCTTCACGAAGCGTTTAGGGTTTCGGGTTCAAGGCTTAGGGTCCGTAATCTTGCTTTGGCTTTAGTGTGGTGGGGGGGGAGGGGGGGCTGATCCCCCAACCCCCAACCTGCCACCCCAATCACCAAACCACACCCAAAACCATAATCCTTGAACGCCTTGAACAATCCCTCAACCTTTCCCCCCGAACCCTAAACCCTAAACTCCTAAACCCTCCCCTGACTTTCTTGAGAGCCGCCGGCCTCATGGTCCCGGGAGAGTGGTTTCCCTCCCTCGGGGAAGAGCAGGTCCCTGTGAGTCATGGCAACCTCCTCAGATTTAGGGCTTACGGTTTCGTGCTTGGGTTTACGATTTAGGTTCGGAACTCAAGGTTTAAGGGTTTAGGGTTTAGGGTTGAGGGTTGAGGGTTGAGGGTAGATTTAAGGTTGAAAGTTGCGGGCTTAAGGCAGTTTAAGGTTCAAGGTCTATAGGGAGATTGATGCTTTTGAGAAGTCAAGGTTTACGGTTTAAGGTGAAAAGTTGAGGGCTTAAGGCTCAAGGTTTACAGGGTTTAGAGATAGATGCTTATGCCCCTCGGACTTTTGCACTTATCGTCTAGGACGGTCACGCTAAGATTTTGTTGGGCTCTCCAGTTCTGTGCGGGGGTTGCTCAGGGTTCGGATGAGACACTACACGTTGCTGATGTCTGGACCCCAGTACAACTGTTGAACACGAGAATTCTTCATCATGTGGCCTCTCCCTCAGGGTCTCAGTACCTAAATAGTATGTAATTCCGGCCAAAAGTGTCTTTATAGGAACCCATTTGGGCCCAAATTACCTACTAGGTGAGTACTGGGCATCTCATTACCCCCATTGACATGGCTCTTCGCAGAAGCCTGGGACTCCGCACTGTTGAGACTGCAGCAGTGGAGTTATATACAATCCTAAACCCTAAATCCTAAACCCTAGATGCTAAAACCTATATAACCCCACTATAGTAGTTTCTAGTTTCATTGTCATTATCCCTATACAGCCCCAAAAGATACCCGGGTGCAAGATGTCTGCAGTAGGGCCCTTCTGTCGAAGGATTTGCCTGTGTCTCCAGTAGGGATGCCCACAATCTAAAGCACTAGTCAAAGGCTATCTTTCTTTCCATGCAAAACAATCCATGTCCTGAGAAGCCTGCACAGAATGCCCCTGCATCCCCCAAACTATCGCTGTGCATTCCTTAGAACATGAAATTTGGGAAGGATAAGCACACCCATGTGAGCTACAGTCTAAACTCCTAGTATATCCCTGAATAACCCCTAGAGTGCTCCCCCAGAAAATCCACTATATGAACCCCACGCTAAAGAGTTTAGACTATGGCAGAACCCTTCTAAGGAGTTTGGACTAGAGTTCATGAGGCGTCCTTGAAGCAGCCTAACAGCGCCAGCTCGGCCGATACGTCCTGTGCCTCTCAGCCAAGGAACGGCAAAGAACATGGAAACAACTACTTGGGGTGTTGGGTTTGGGGACTAGGGTTTAGGGACTAGGCTTTAGGGTTGCTACCACCAATCATGACAAATCATAGAAAATGCGATGGAAACTGGGGCTCCACATAGGGGATTTTGCAGCTTACCCTTGTTCGGTGAGGAATGGAGGAACAGAAAAAAAATGGAAACTACTGTTATGATTATGGGGACTATATAGGGACGACTATACGGATGCCTTCCCTCATTCCTGATACTAGCCAGAGGTAAGTTCAGGGCAGTTTGCGGACTAGATGGGATGAGACTTTGGGCATCGAAGGGGTTTTGGGATAGGACCTATACTGTATACTTACTGGGGGGGGTTAGTACGGAACAAGGGAATATGATCCCTATGTAATCCCCATATCACATATTCCCACCTTCCCTACTAACCCCCAGAAAGTATAGGGATTCAGGTCCGAAGGCTTTATACTTTACAGCTTGGGCTTCCGTTTCCTCGTCAGCAACGAGCAGGCCTCAGAACAGGGCCGCCTGCGTTGTCTTCGGCTCCAGGAATGTTGCGGCTGCGAAGGGTCAATTGTGACCATTAGGTGAACCAAGTTGGATGCAGGGATGCAGGGAAAAGTCGGGGAAACAACCCTAAGCCCTAAACCCATGTTCTTAAACCTTGCCCTAGAGTGACAGGTGTATACGAACATGGTTTGTGCTGTGGCCTTCATGCGCACATTTTTGTGACACCCTGATTTCTGAAGAGTTCCTCCAGCATAGGTCCCCTCACTGTTGAGGACGAGGGGCAAGGAGAACTCCCTCTATGATACAAGACCGTTGCGCGGTGTCGGTCTTGCGTGCAACTTCCCTTTGGTTTGAAGGTAGATGTGAGTTCAATTCGAGAATCTCCAACAATAAGGGTTTCTTGGAAATGCCACCAAATCTTCTACTCCTTTTCTAGGCACTCCCGAGAAGAGGACCTCCAATTTTGGAAGCTCCCAGTTATTGATTTAGACGACTATTCCTTGAGCCCGCTTGCTTTATTTTTCTGCTTTGGGCTTCATTCTGAAGGCAAGGTGCTCAAACCGAATCTACTGGGCTGTTGTCAAAGAGACGAATGAAGAAAGCACAAAAAGGATAGTGACAAAAAGGATAGTGAGTAAATCTGTTTTCCTTGTACTGGTAACCTAAAGGAAAACCCTTAGAAGAGATCAAGTCAATTGGCGAAAGTACATGTTATTGAGAGGGATTGCCTTTCTTCGATTCCAATTTCAGTCCTAGTATCCCACTTAACAAGCCCTATAGTAGCCCCCTATCAAATCCCCTATATAACCCACCTTAGGGAGTTAATTTACACTATAGCTCACGCGTCAAAGCAGAGCAGTCTTAAAAAAAATCCTGGATCTCATCGGCTTGATTGCCCTAACGCTTCAGGCAGGAGCGTTCTGGTCTCTTATAAACTGATATCCTTTTAAACAAATCAACTCTTAACTGATGGGGGAAGATGCGCGGAATTGGGCTCTTTACCGCGCTGATTGCGCCGCGGGTCAAAAACAGCAACCCTTCGAAACAGAAAAGGCATCCTCAATCTCGGGATGCATTACCGGAGTAATAGAGAATCAAATGGAAAACCAGATGGACAATGGACTGGAAAGTAACGTTAAGGGTTTAGGGTAAGGGTGGAAATGTAGATCCCTGTTGCGCAGTCCTGTGAAGGATCCTCTTTGGGCATCGCCTCAGCAGCGCTCAGTCGGCCCTCAACACAACCGCAACCAGAATAAGAACAGCAGCAACAGGAGCCGCAGCAGAATTGTCATCAGGACTGGGTCCTGTGATAATGATCAAAATGATTGTTACTGTCTCTCTTTACAAGGTGCTCATGAGCTATAGTCTAAACTCCTAGTATCCCCCTTAATGAACCCTATGATAGTCCCCTAATAGTCCCCTATATAATCCCCTATAACCCCCCCTTTAAGGAGTTTAGACTACGGTACATATAATGTCCTGTCAGCTTGATTGAACGCAACGGTCTTAACATGTTTTGCCGGCTTTGGAGCCCACATCGCTTGGGGCGTCCGGGGGCAGATTTTGAAGCTTAGGGTTTAGGCTTTAGGGTTTGGGGTTTAGGCTTTAGGGTTTGGGGTTTAGGGTTTAGGGTTTGGGGTTTAGGGTTTAGTGGGTGTAGGGTTTGGAGGTCTGTGCGGGCGTCTTTCAGCGGCTTATGCGCAGATTTTCCAGCACTGAAAGCCGCAAAAGGCCTACATCTGTTTCGACTAGCAGGATTACGTAGGTACATACTCCGTGTCCGCAAATGCCCACGCTGTTTCGTCAGCCTGGCACGTATCATCTTAAATACGTTCTAGCTTCAGGCTTAGCGAGGATGAAGCAGTTTCATCTACACCAATCAAGTGCTTTTTTAATGGGGTCCTCGCACAAATTGCCACCACTGGGGAGAAGAACCCAATAGCCTCCACATAACCCTAAACCCTAAACCCTAAACCCTAAAACTCTCCAAACGTTCCTTAACGCAGCTCTGCACAACGTTCTAGAGGAAATCTATCCAGACCTAAGCCATGGATTTATGGTTCAGGGTGCTGCAAGTTGGGGTTTAGGGTTTAGGGTTTGTAGTCTCCTTAGACCTTTAAAGAAATACTGTTTCTAATAATTCGTTGGGATCATACTATAAAGATTCAAAGTCATTCCTAGGAAGACTACAGTGAATGACTGACTGAGCGCGTCGCTTGCCGCACAGTGTCAAGCTCCTGAAGGGGTTCATTGGTATAGGCTTTAAGATTTAGGGTTTTAGGGTTTTAGGGGTTTAGGGTTTAGGTGTTTAGGGGTTTAAGGCTTAAACTTCCAGGCTTAGGCAGTGGGGATCAGAAAGTTAAAATTCTTACTCGGAATCTTCCCTGAGGGGACCTGTATGGACAGTCCTTCTTTCTTCAAAGTACCCACGAGAAACTGAGACATACTCTGAACCCTACATCCAGACCCCTAAGCCCGAAACCCTAACCCTAAATAGTAATTTCTATTTTGATTTTCCATTATCCTTCTATAGCCCCAATTTATACCCGATAATCCCTATATCACCCCTATATAAACCCTAAACCTATCAACCCGCCTGGAGAAGGCTTTGAAGTTGCTGTTGGAGATTTTCCTCCTCTGCCTGGCTGAGACTGGAAGGAAGGGTGCCTTTCCATTTTAGTGTCCATTTTCCCAATATGACCCCCAGTATAACCCTAATGTTACACCAATGGGTCTTTGGGTTTCCTTGGGGTTAGGGTTCAGGATTGAGAGTTGCAAGACGTGTCCTATTTTCACTAGGGCCTAGAACATCAGGATCTGGAGGGGCGCAATAACACTGACCTCACAATAGCCACAAAGCTGAGGCTCCTCTACGATCTGGGGCTTGGTAGAGGAAGCCCAGCAGGCTTGGATGGAGATGTATGGGAGCTTGCAGCATTGCAATGCCCCCCCACTTCGTTCGCTATGTGTGCGGAGTGGTGGAAGATCTCTGCTATTGAAAATGATAAGGCATGGTACTCTTCAGAGCACATGACCATGACTTTGCAATGGCGCACAAGGTCACTACGTCCCTGTTACTGCCCTGTGGACAGTTGATCATGTACTTTGGTGGTATATGCAGGCCCATGTTTGCGGGAAATCATCTCGTTGCTTGGTTTGGGCCTGGTGCTTTACCATGACTACTCTGACTACTCCAGCGGTGCGGGAGCATGATGCATCAGAAAAAGATGACAGGGTCCCTTACTGGACTCATGATTCATGTGTCTGGTTTGTCTGAGAGTTGAACAGGGCAACATGCAAATCATATTCCGGAAGCCCGCCACAATTGGCGGACTCTTGTTGGACATTTTTAAGTCAACGAGCAACACCATCAAGCTGGCCAACGGGCCAATAGGGAGGTAGCAAGAATATTTGTCCAACAGTGATGCTTTCGCGCAGTCTAAGAGCAAACGGATGGGTCTTTGATTTCCCTATAGTCCCAGTCCTGATACTTTGGAGGTTCTGAGGGTAACTAAAATGTTTGAGTTAAAAGCTGCACTCTTTCCTCTTCACAAGACCACCACGCCACGTCGGCTACGACATGTTTGACGACCCGATCATGAAATGAGCTGGACTACAATTAAAAACCTACCCTAAACCCTAGACCGACAGCAAAGGGAACCCAGCCGGGATTACACGAAGCATTCGCACTTCTGCCTGGCGCAGCAGCAGGTACCAAATTTGGCTTTGCTCCCTTTGACTGGGCCCATTCTGGGCTGTATGTAATGGAGCCTTGATCCCTGCACATCTACCGGGACCCCAACAAACAATTTCGGCTTCCAGGCAAATTCAATGTCTCCAAGATTAATGGGTTCCAGGCACGGAAAAGCTTGCCTTTGGTTAGCTAGGAATGAAGGAATGAATCCTCGTATCTCATATCACATTTTCGCTTCATTCCGTCATTCCCGGCTAACCAAAGGTAAGAAAATTCAGGCCTCCTGCGGAAGTAGGTCGCTGCTGTCAGCACCTGCAATTCGGACTGTTTGGGAATTCGGAAAACGAGCAAGGATACCATCTAGGTCGCTTGCCATGACAAACAGTTGGCCAAAAGGAGTCAGCAAAGAAAGGGTAAGTACCTTCGGAGAAGAAAGCCACAGGCAAGTCATAGTATCAAAGCGACTTCTACTGATTCTAGTATGCTTCGCTCCGTGTTAGCAGAACCCAGACCCCCTAAAGGGTCCAAAAAAATGAACCCCCTAATAATCCCCTAGGTTCCCCAATGTAGTAATGGGTTCATATTGGGAGGGTTCCATTTTTTGGATGCTTCAGGGGGTCTGGGAAAGCTTCTGGCCAGGCCTTCCACAATCAAGCAGACATTGACACGACTAGCTCTTGCTGGATTGACCCGCAAAACTCTTCCCCCGCGAGTTTTTGCTGTCTGCATTCCGCTACTCGTCGCTTCTGTTGGCAGGCTAGGCTTCACATTTCAAAGCCCAACGGCCAAAGAGGTTTGCAACAAGACCTGTCACTTGGATCACTCTTGACAAAACATGGCTGAGTCGTCACTACAGGGGCAGACAGGCTTGCTCGCAAACCTTGACGACATCTCATATGTACATTGCAGAACGGCTGGCTGGACGCACACGCAAGCTTGTTAGACCGTTTCTCCCCCCCGCTTCCATTTTCATGCATGTGTGTCCCGAGTCGCGGCTGGTCCACCGCATGCAATAACAGCAACGAAGGCGGTGATGCAGATAGTGCTACTTAGCGTGACGAGGATGATGTCCATGCTTGTCATACTGCAGAGTAATCGTACAAATGGAAGCAGCAGCAGAGGCATTAGTTGTTAGTTCTCATGGCAGTGGTAGCAGCGGAAAACGATAGAAGCAGTGATGATACGTGCGCACGACCATATTGAGCTCAGCTCTCCTCATCGCTTGAGGCATCTTTGTGATGGCCTGCCTGCAGCTGAATGGAAAGGAAACAGATCACAGGACTGCACTGCTACTCTTCCTTTTGGCGCTGAAGAGGACATGCGAGAGTGATTATAGGTACCCAGACCCCCTAAAGGGTCCAAAAAATGCAACCCCCTAATAACGCCCTAGGTTCCCCAATGTAGTAATGGGTTCATATTGGGGGGGTTCCATTTTTTGGATCCTTAAGGGGTTCTGGGTAGTCATGATGCGGGTGTGTTGTTCGGGAGAACAAATCAGCTTCTCCTAGTGCAAGAGACCCCCTTCTCCCAACACTCAACGAAGTGTTCGCCACTAATTAATGGCGGTAATGCCTACCATGAGGAGCAATGTGATCCTGACACAAGGGACGTGTAAGGCAGAAGCTATGGAATACGGTCCCCCAAGAAGCCTCCCCGTACGTACATAATGCATTCGCCGACATTCTGACGGAACCCTATGGACATCAAAAACCGACCTCATATACCTCCATAAGACATACATGCCAACCCAAACCCCTAAATTTCAATTCCTGAACCCTGTATAAGCTTGTAGATAGTAGACCGCTTCATACTCAATAACCCATATTGCACGAACGCTTGGTACAGTACTGAATGCTCGCCTTCTCCTTCTTGTCCGCTTTCTCCTCACATGCTTGGGGTTCTTCAATGATAGGTCCTAGGACATTATCAGACCCAGTCGTTAAGGGAACAGCACTATGACAGCAACACCAGTACGGGGCTGCAAAAGCAAACTTCTTGGCCACCACATATGCCTGCGGTATCGCTATTACTTGGTCGGCGGCTAACCCCAGCAATAGCGACTTGGTCTAGGATTTTGAAACATCTGGGCATTCTTCTCGGCCCATAAGTTTGTTCATACAGTTGCAAAGGAAGCAAACCAAAAAGGGACACTGAACAGAACCCACATTATGCCCAGCCCTGTTTAAGCACTCAGGAGACGAGGCCAAGTTTGGCCCATCAAGGCAGCATAGTAATAATCGTAGTAACAATCATCATAGTGAGCATGGTGGTAATAGTAATACTAGAAATAATAGCAATAATAGAAATACTAGCAATAATAATAATGTCATTGAGCTGCCCCAAGCCCTAAACCATGTTTGGGGAGTTAGAGGTCGTTGCGATTGCGCTGGGTCTTGCTGTGACCCTATGCAGCAAGGAGTCTTTTTTCCAGAAGCCGGACAGGAAGCGATGTGGCGATGTGGCGGTAGTCTTACGCTAACAAATTAGCCTCGATATAGTACCATTGCAGCATTGCATATGTGAGTAAAATCTGTGTTATGCAGGCGCGGGGGGGATTATCGTTTTGGGGGGAGGTGACTAGTTCAAACATTCATATGCCCCAAAAAACTAAAACCTTGCATCCTGCGGACTGCTGGCTACAAGAATATTACCCAGCGCGCGCGCGCGGGTGTGTGTGTG
>CAJNIZ010048143.1:6610-20565 GCA_905231905.1 Symbiodinium pilosum | reverse complement strand
TTAGGGTTTAAGGTTTAGGGACCTGGGACCCCAAAACCTATACAAGAGTCAATCAGACCATTTAAATGTTGTAGCCTTGGTTTCCCCATTGGCTCCTGCGCAGTTCCTTTTTTTGGGTGATGTTTTTTGTTTTTTCTTTTGGGCAGGGCTAGGGATTATATTGCACGGAGTCTGTTGGTAGTACTGTTATTCAGGCCCCGAGCCTAGAGCCTAAACCCCCAAACCCCTAATTAGATCCTAAATTCTAAGCCTTAATTGCAGTGCTGCTGCCTAGAGCCCTCATCAGTGCGGCTGGTTCTTCTGACCCCAATAAATTAAACCCTAATCCCGAACCGTGACTCTCTAACTCCTAAACTCGAATCCGTAAACCTTGCGCGAATCTCTACACCCTGAACCTGGCCAAGCTGCGAGCATCGATATGCAAAAGGAGAGGAACTTCCACGCAACCCCCGAAACCCTACTTGCAGGTCTATACCAGAACCCGACTTGTACCCGTAAATAGGGATATATGGTCTCTAAAACTTGGTATTCAGGGTAAAAGAGAGGGTAGACAGAGGGTCTACGTATACAGCAAACCCCAAAACAAATCCTGAAACCTGAAACTTGTACTTGAACAAGCTAAACCCCCAATGTATGTAGAATAATGNNTTTAAGTGTTTTGGGCTATTATTCTTACTTACTTTTGGGGTTCAGGAACTCTTGGAGTTATCCATGCCCTGAAGTGGGCCTGGGGCTGTGAGATGTGCACGACGGATCCATGGTCTTACTGTTCCTGAAGGGGGGAGCGGAGTAGGGAATTAAGGTATCATATTCAAGGGATCCATAGGGATGGATTAGGGCTTAGGGTTTAGGGATTAGGGCTTAGGGTTTAGGGATTAGGGTTTAGGGTTTAGGGTTCAAGGTACATGCCCAGGGGTTTCTTTATTATTATTGTTATTATATGGATCAATTCCCCTGCTCTTCCTTCAGAACCAGTAAGGAGTTCAACAAGCAGGGCTTACCAGAAATGATACTTTCATGACGACGGCAACAAAGATTCTCATGATGTATGCCAACTCCTTGGCGTGTTGATTCCCCATGGGGGCATTGTAAGTTATCACAGGGTGATTTCCTTTAACTTCACATGGGTCCGTAGAGTGAGCTCCCAATATAACAAGGGTCCCTGTTTAAACTTCTCCACTTTGGGGGCATGAGTTTAGGCCAAGTCTTGTAGGTTGACATGCCCCTCCTGCCAACGATTTAGCGTTTGGGACCGGTTTGCAAGGGGTTTTGGAGATGAGGGTTGCGAGCCTGCAGGTCAGCTAGGCCATCAGGCTTCTAAATAGGATAACGACAGAACCTGTATGAAATCCCGGATTTCCTTACAATCAATGTGATGGAATCCTGATTCGGCGTCTTGCATCTACCCGGCCCCAATAGGTTAGGTGAAACCCCCACCCTGTAAGTGGTATAATAGGAACATGAGAACACCTGGACATAATTACCATTATCCCTTATAGTCACTACTATTACTGGCTGGGGGGGTCCACCTAACTAATAGGTGTTGTGGCTTGAAGGCTTATGCCTTGGGAGCTTTCCGCGATCAATGTTTGATTTGGTGTCGGGTGGACTGGTTGCTCCCAATGCTTACGCAGTTCCTTGTGACAATGGCTTGAAAGAAGGTGGTGTTGCCAAGTCCCAATCCAAGTCATCGTGAAAAAAGGAAGATGGTGGTCGGCTGTGGATAGAAAAAGCATTTCGGCATGGTATCCCATGTGACGGTAGATGCGAAAACCGAAAATCCAGCTCTTGCGTGGTTCGTACGTGTTTGTGGTTGGGGAGGGAGGCCGGGTATGGGGGTACGTTTTGACATAGAACGCCTGGCACAAGCCTACCAAACCATACTGCTTTGCGCAATTCAACACCTTATTCTGCTGCATGCCGACGGTCCTGATAGCTTTTCAGTATCAACCCTTACATTATAGGGGTTAGGGTACCCTCATATTGGGGATGAAGCGTACCAAAAGCCATTCAGAAATTTTGTAATTTGCGACCCAAAGCCCCATGCTTTGGTACCTGGACCTTTAGGGCTAAACGCTTCGGGAACAGTGCACCCACAGTCCCAAAGGGTCTATGTAGCTGTATAGTACATACTTTGGCCTTAAAGTAGGTTTATGGGAACCCCTTTGGGCCCCAAGTATATACCATGTACCTTAAGCCCTATAAACCCTAAACCTTAAACCTTAAACCCTAAACCCTAAATATATATATATATATATACCATGTAGCTACATGGACCCTGTGGGAGCGCAGGCGTGGCATGGAATGGCCTGAACGGGTTCTCCGCAGCCGAGCTTCCGCGGGATTTCGACGGAGTGCGTGTGAAGTTTACAGCACCTTGACTCTCCTAAAGTTTAGGGTTTAGGGTTTAAGATTTAGGGTTTAGGGTTTAGGGTTTAGGACCTCTGAGCCTCAGACTCTAAAAACCTAATTCCAGGAATCTAGATCCCTTAGGTCTTCAAAGGCCTACAGGGACATGTGGGATTTATTGAGGTATGGTTTGGGGCTTAGGTTCTGGGTTTTGGGTTTGGAGGCCTCGGGCTCAGGCACTGGGAATACGGGGTTTAGGGTGGAGGTTTTGTATGTTTTCGGCAATGGAGGTGCTAGGCGCTAGGTTTTCGCCTTTGGGTTCCGGATAAAGTTTTTTGGGCTAGGACATTTTGGGATTAGGCTGGCTTGGGGTGTTGAGGCTGAGGCTAGACTAGGGCCTTCGAAGCATAGATCACATTCAAGCAACTTCTTCTGGGTTTTAGGGTGAAGTTGGCGCTCAGGGTATCACATGCCGAAGGATGCGAAGAAACGCCCCCCGCTAATCCAAAAGCGCATAAAAAGGCTCAGGGTCCAAGTCCAAGTAAAGCACACACGTAGGGCCCAAAAGACATCCAATATGAATCCTTCGAGGGGCTCAATATGAATTATGTAGCTGCATGGACCTTTGCCCAAATGGTCCATGTAGCTATATAGCAGATACTTGACTTGGGGGCGTAAAGTAGGTATATGGGAACCCCTTTGGGCCCCAAGTTTGTACCATATACCTTAAACCCTAAACCTTAAACCCTAAACCTATAAACCTTAAACCCTAAACCCTAAACCTTAAACCCTAAAACCTTAACCCTAACACGTAAACCCTAAACCACAAACCCTAAACCCTATAGTATATACCATATACCTACCTGGACCCTTTGGGATGGACCTTTTGGAGGAAGGTGCACCTCCACAGCATTTGGACTGGGCAGACGAAGCAGTTTGTCGTTGGGTTGGGGTTTAGGGTTCGTTGGGTTAGGGAGTCCCGAGATAGAAAACGAGTCTGCGCAAACCATGTCCTGGCAGGGAAGGTGCGGCTGCTCCTCGCTGATCATGCAGGAAATTCTGCAAGAACATATTCTAGATTCGAGTGTTGAATGCCAAATTATTGGCTTGTTGGACCCTTTCGGCCGGATCATTGTTGAACATTTGTTTAGGGATTAGCCTCGGTATTCATGTCTCGGATTAAAACCAAATCAAGATTGAATATCATGTTTTTGTTTGCATGTACACTTGACATGTGGTCATAGCCACATTCGAAAAGGAAAAGCAAAGCATGCCTTTACAATAGTAGGAATGACGGCAATGCTTACTATCCCACTGATGATACGAACAATAAGATTGAAAACAATACTTCTATTCCAATAAAGAGCAATAACAACAATAGTCGTCCACCCAAGAAGTCTATTCCAAGAAGGAACCCAAGGATGGTGTTTGAGACCCCAAAGCCCTATTACTTGGGTCCTTGGACCCTTATATAGTCCCCATAGATCCCTATATATCCCCTTAAAGGGACCCTACTATTTGGAGCCTTGGACCCTTAAGGGAACAAGTGCCCAAACCCCAAAAGTATGTAAAGTAATCGCCCTCAACCCCTAATAAGAGCCATCAAGGCCATTGTTTTACATACTTTTGGGGTCCTAAACCCTAAACCCTTAGGGGAACAAGTGGATGTTTTGTTTGGAGGTTTGGAGATGCAATGATGGCAGCTGCACGATGCAGCAGGCCGGATCCAGTTTAGGGTTTAGGGTTTAGGGTCCCAAACCCTAAACCCTACACCCTAAACCCCTTAAGTAGATAGAATATGGGGTATATGGAGTTCTTATTATGATATGTCCAAAGCAATATTCTATCTACTTGAGGGGGTCTATAGGGTTTAGGGATCCACGTGTCCAAGGGATGTACATAAATTCTCAGGAAATTCACGGCCCCATACCCATAAACAGGCTCAAGAAGACCATAATTATACAGACTGTTGAGGGTTGAGGTACGGTTTTGGAAGTCAAAGGCCTAACGACCACAGCCCAGGTGTACGAGATGAAGGATTAGGCATTCCCTCGTGGACCCAAGTGTTGACCTAAACACCAAAAGTATGTAAAATAGTAGCCCTAAACCCTTAATAATAGCCAGAAAGGCGATGATGGTACATCCTTTTGGGGTTCAGGTACATAGGACTTAAGTTGGACAATTAGGCTTCCCCTATAAACCCAAGTGCTTACGTCGGATGTAAGTTGGCTCCAAATGGGATCCTATGTAGTAGTTGTTTTGCGTCGAGACTATGCCTTATTTTGGCAGTAGCTTGGACCTGTAAGATTAGAAGGTTGGTTTCACAAAGGTTTTGGAATTTCAGGTGTGCCTGAAACGGGTTCCCATACTGTACCCAAGTTTTTGGCTCCAATTTACATTTCATTTAGGTATTCGAACCCTGAGGAAGCCTGCTGAGAACTACATAAATCTCCTTTTGATCCCTGTTCTATGTACCCCTGGGCTCTTTAGGGACCAGGGATATACAGGGATATATAGGTCAATATCGGGATATGTAGGGTTTCGGGTGTGGGGTTCATGTGCCCATAGAGCTTCGTACTTGGGTTTCATCAGTTCACAATTGCGCACCCAGCCCTCTCAACGTTGAGGCCTAAACCCTAAGCCATATATAATTTGGTTTACCGTTTAGAGTTTAGGGCTCATATAATGCCTATAGATAATCATTCGGTACCTGGATCCATAGGGTTTGATGAACAGATCCAACCCTTCTTTTGGAAATCCTAGGTCCTGATGTGGGAGGGTCTTACCTAGACCCCTGCACCCTACCTTTTTTCAAGGGTAGCTGATTTGGGTCTATAACAACTAGACATAAAGAAGGGAATCCTGAACGTGGGGTAAGGTAGTAAGAAGCCTTATTTTGAGGATCCTGAGAAACAGCTACTATAGGAAGTGGGGATCAATGAGCACGGGGTGTAGGTCCTGTAGAGTTCAAGGATGTAACCCTTAAAGCTTTTGAAGCCCCGAACCCTAAACCCAAAACTCCGCGGGTTGAGGGTTAGGCTTGCGAATGCGGTGGGACTTGGGAACCATGCATTCAACACGACATACACTTCCTAAGGCATAAGCTCTGAACCCTAAACACTTAACCCTAAACCCTAAAACCAAACAGCAGTTTGGATATGATAGAGAGGCTCTCAATGCTCCTTTGGGGCGCGCAAGTAGCCATTCAGTGTGATTTTTCTGGAGCTGCAAAGTACCGGAAACCCTAAACCCGAAACCCTTCGGGGGTTGGCCAGGTTGAGTATCTACAATCTGGGTGGTGGGACCCTTTCGGGCATAAGTGCTTCGGAACGAGCCCCGAGCCCCAAACCCTAAAACCTCAACTCTAAGCTCCAACAGCAAACCCTAAAGCCCCAAACTCACTCGAACTGCAAAGACAAAAAACGCAAACCTCCCTCCAAAACTCTGAAAACCCCAAACCCTTACGCTCATCACCCCGTAGGAGGGCGAGGACGACCGAGCACTTGTTTGTGAGTTTGGACCACTGAAGGAAGGAGTGGCGTGGCTGTCGAATTCCAGTACCTGAACCCCAGAAAGTATGAAACATAACGGCCTGTTGGGCTGTTTCTAGGGATTGTGGGCTATTATTTTACCGACGTTAGGTAGGGTTTCAAGGGTTTTGCTTGGGGGTTCAGGGTTTGGGGCTTAGGCTTTGCGGCCCAGGGTTTGAGCTTGGATTTTTTTTGGTCCACGGCTTAATGTCTGAGGTTTAAAGGGCCTGGCGCTAGCACTTAGGGGGTCAACAGGCTTGCTTGTTCAAGGACTTCCTCCAACCCTAAACTTTACGTAGAATCCTACCAAGAAGAACAGAATCGTAACAACACTTCACGATGGCAGAGAGAAGGGCCTATGTATATCTAGAGTATGAACCTAGAGACCATGTCCCCAATAGGTTGGTACTCGGGATTTGGTGCTAGTATTTGTACTGTAGTTGTAGTACAGGTTTTAGGAAAGTATACAATAACTCTGCCCTAAGGGTCCAAGGACCCAAATAATAGGGCTTCAGGGTCCAAATACCATTAATACTATAGTATTTGGGCCCTAGAACCCTATTATTTGGGTCCTTGGACCCTCAGGGTTGTACATGGTTCATAGGGTAATGTACCCGCAAAAACCCAATCCAAATTACCCCTACAGGCCCCTACAGGCTGGCCCCGCTAGTTACATAACATTACATAACTATATTCATGAACCGTGTAGCTAGAATTGAGAGGACTGATAACCATGCCTCTCACCAATATGTCCCACTCACAGCCCAACTTATACCCTAAACCCTGAATCCTAAACCCTTATATCTAGGGCGCCGTCCTCGCACCCGAAATCCTAAACCCTAAGCTCAAGGTGCTGAAAATGTTTCCTGGGGAGACCCGGCGTTTCTGGATCGACAATGCTGTGGAGGAGATGCTGATGGGTTAAGAGTTTAGGTTTTGGGTACAGGTGTGTCTATGGGGCTAACATGAGTGTTCTACCCTCTAATAGGATGGCCAGATACCTTCGCTCTGCAGGTGTCGGGGCCTATGCAAAAAGTTGCCTTTATGATGTTGAGGTTTATTTGAGGCGCTATAATCATCCGAGGTTTATTTGAGGCGCTATAATCACCTAGGAGTCTACTACGCTACAACCGTCGTATTGGTAATCACAGTTTGGGTCTTAGGGGGTTGATTTGTATGCATACATCTATATATATACATATATATAT
Source organism: Symbiodinium pilosum (assembly GCA_905231905.1). NCBI lineage: Eukaryota > Dinophyceae > Suessiales > Symbiodiniaceae > Symbiodinium > Symbiodinium pilosum. The sequence continues at coordinate 13,478 of CAJNIZ010048143.1, read as the reverse complement.
ATATATGGAGAGAGAGGGCTTTGGGTTTTAGAGTGGAGGATATCTCACTTAGTATCATTCTTTCCTAACCGGTGCTGGGTGGAGGCAGTACTCCAGTCTTGCCTGTGCAGGACGACGTTTCCTTGCACATAGCGTTCACCAAACTGCTTATACACGGTTATGTCCCAGCGAAATGCATCTTACAAAGTGTGGCATAAACCCTCAACCCTCGTCCCTAAGCCCTCTAATCGCGTGGCTTGGATGTTGCTTTGGAAGAAATGCTTGGGTCAACGAGGAATGTATGGGACCAGGAGGCAACATTTTGAAAACTCTAGACATGCACACAAGCGTACGCGCACAGGGACCGTAAGGGTCCAAGAACTCAAATTATATGGTTTGAGGCACCAAAAGCCATTCAGACTATAATATGTAAGACCTGAAGACCCATGATTTTGGGGCATTGGACGCTCTTATACACTATACAACGATAAACAAATGCAAAGGAGAGGGAGCATAGGACCCTTAGGAAACTTGGGTTCCTAGCTTCACAGGAGCTTTGCAAAAACGTTGCTCCCAGGATCCTATGATATTCCTGTTACGCGATTCAGGGTTCAGGGTTTAGGGTCAGGCAGGAAGTGCGCCCTAAACCCTACCCCCCCCATTGCTTGAATGCTTGGATCCTCTATAGGGAGTCTTGAAAAATGTCGACTCCAGGATCGGCGTTTTGGCAGACCTGCTCCAGAAAGGCCTTTGGGTTCATCACGTAGTTGCTAAAGAAATCCAAGAAATACCTTTGGGATCCCGTATAAGGTTTAGGGTTTAGGGTTCGAGTTTAATCCAGACCCCTGATTAATACCCTGCCCTTAATAGGGATTATAAGAGGGATCCTAATATTAAGGCCCTTAAAAGGAGGATGTTTATAAATCATGGGTTTACATTAGGGCAATTTAAGAAGGATGCATAACGCTCAGCCCGCATGAACCCCTTAAGCCCAACATTATGGGTATAAGGATTGTCGATACGGACACGTGGCAGGCTAGGTATGGATTTCTTGTACCTGAACCCCACAAGTGGTAAAACAATAGCCCAAAACACCTAAATATAGCCCAAAAGGCAATTATTCTACATACTTTTGGTGTCTAGGTATGAATCAGCTTCATGAAGGTCATGCTGACTTACGCTTTTCCGGATAGCAGCTGCTCAAACCACCTTCGCCATCAAATCTTGGATGTTGCTTGCGATTTATCTTAGGTCTCTAGAAGACGAAGGACGTGCCAGGAAGAATGCGCCAACATTCACCCACAACCACCCTAAGCCCTGAATCCTAGACCTCAAACCCTAAACCCTAAACACTGTTGGTTGAACCTGGGTTCTAGAATCTGGATTGTCGAGCCCAGTTTGAACAACTTTGTTTGGAAACATAGTTGTTTGAATCCAGGTTGAAGAACTAGTTCAAACCGTAAACCCTCAACTCCAAGCCGGAACAGAAACCTCTAAGCCCCAACCCCCGCGCCCTTCCCAGCGCATCCTAGCATGGAAACTTCAATTCTTACTACTAAGGGTTTAGGGTTTTGAGTTTATAGGGTTTAGGGTTTAGGGTTTTAGGGTTTATAGGGTTTATGGGGTTTAGGGTTTAGGCTCTACCACTAGCATGGTCCCAACTTCTTCCTGCATTTATGGTGCAGGGTACCTAAAAAAAGGATCTCAGCATGATGTTGGCGATAATTTGGGTCCCTGCATGAGACATGCACAAATCCTAAGCCTTAAGCCAGGTATTTGCCAAATGGAAATCTGGTGGTCGATCTGACTCTTCTGGGGATCGATCGTGGCTTGGACAAGAAAATGATGCTGAGCAAAACGTGATGAATAAAGGGTCTAGGCTAGATGATCTCCCAGTCCAGCAACGGTAGTGTAGTAGGAGCATAGAGGGGCTTTCTTGTGAACGGGGGCTCAAGCCAAAGCCAAGGACTTATTTGGGGGCAGCGCCTGGGTTTTGGGAGGTGGGGGGGTTTGTAAACTAATTAAAGTGTCCCTGTTTGGGTTCTCTACACCTTTGTAGTACAATGTACTTCACACCTTTGTACTCATCTGCTTGGCCCTTTCTCTCACTGGGTTCGGGAAATTCCCATACCTTATTCCCAAACCCCACCCTGCATGAACACTGCGCCCATAATCATCGAGCCCACAAACCCTGATCCCAAAGCCTGGGGATCTTAGTCCATACATAATACCTACTTTTGGGCACTAAAGTATATAAACGCTGCTTTAGCCTTTTTGGATCCCTATCGGTAAACCTTAGTTATCTGAACCCAAACCCTAAACCCCTAATCCCCTAAACCCTAAGCCCCTACACCCCCAAAACCCAAGCCCCAAATCGCTAGTCTCCTAAACCCCTGAACCCCTAAACCCTAAACCCCCGAAGCCCAAGCCCTAAACCCCAATCCCCTAAACCTCTGAACCCTCGACCTCCCAGGCGAAGCTGTGTTTGAGTACAAACTATCTGATGAGGCTCTCCAAGTCCGGCAGATGCATCTCGACGCATTTGGTATAAGGTTTAGGGTTGACGCTTAGGGTTTAGGGTTCAGGGCTTAGGGTGTAGGACTTATGGTTTCAGGGTCTAGGCAGGGAAAATCCCAAGTTCCGACCCGGTAGTATACTCTCGCTTAACATTCTAATTTGTACAGCGCTAGTGTTTTGTAGCTTGCCGACCAAATGCAGGGCTACAAAATCAGGCTTTAGGAACGTGGGTCTGCCAAAAGGGACACTATATGGAATGCATAGTTGGGGTACATGGGTTTACTTACTGGTGGTTAGCAGGCGATAAGGGAATATACTCCCCATATAACCTTTATTTGGTACTGTATTCCCTTTGTCCCTCCTAGCCACCAGCAAGTCATAAGTTTGGGGGTTGTGAAATCTTAGGTCCTTTCCTAGCACATGCTTTCATGAGAACTTCACTTTGCGCGGCGGGGCCATGATCCGGGTATTTTTTGCCTAAAGCCTACACTCCGTTGGGGTCTATATTGCGTGTACCTCTATTTCTGGAAGCCACCGTATCAACCTTAAGGGGTTTCCCCAAAATCCTCTTATTCCACCCTGCTTTGAGACACCCCCCCCCCTCTATTTTAGAAACGAGAAGTGTAAAGGCGGTTTGGCAGTTAAGAGTTTAGGATCTAAGGTTCTAAGCCTGAGTCTGGGGCTTCAGGTTTGGGGGCGGCTTGCATCACACGAGCTTTCATGCCCTTATGCGAGTCATCACTTGACTGTTCCACCCTTGGAACAAGTGCCCTCCCGAACCAACATGGAGGCCCTGTAGCATTCATGTATAGGCATAGTACCAATTTGAATTCTACGCTAGTTTGTGGACGTACACCTAGCCCTCAACCAAGTAGTCTATTTGAGGTTCAGAAACCCTGAACCTTAAACCGTCAACCGGATGCTAGCCAAGAGAGGCGAGGCACCTGCAGTTATAGGGTTTAGGGTATAGTACCCCGAAAGAGGACTTATAAGATGACCTTCAAGTGCACCTCGACTCTCTTGGAGTGTGAAGTCCTTGAAGCAGGTTGGGATAACCCTGAACCCTAAACCCTAATTCCTAAACCCTAATCCCTAAACCCTAAACCCACAGTAGATTCCCCTGCGCAGGGTTTTTAGGGTTTAGGGTTTAGGGTTTATAGAACAGGGTACCATGTTGGGGGAGTCCGCGCAGGGGTCTAGGAAGAAGCCCAAAAAACGGATCTGGAAAGCTTCCTACTAGTCGAGCAGCTGCAGCAGATGGTTTGCAAATTTATCATGGCCGAGTGCGACAGCAATAGAACCAAATACTGGCGAATTTCTAGAGCCTCACACCATCAAAATGTCGAGTTCAGGGCTTAGGGTTTGGGGCGTAGGGTTTTAGGGTTGAGGGCTAAGGGCTTAGGGTTTATGGTTTGGGCCTGCTACCTAATTACAGAAGACCTTGAAGTCACGCCTGAAGCGCGGGTTCCACGAAAGGTAGAATCAGATCATTCTGATTCGCGAACTTCTCAGCCCTATGATCTCCCAAATGCAACCTCTAAACACTCCCCAAGCTCTGAACTTTTGAACCCCAAACTGGTTTGCTGTTAAGGAACTTAATTGAGTTACTATGTCGGGGAAACCCTACTATTTGCTACATATACACCCATTATGGTACCTTGATTTACGTGCCTTAACAGCAACCCAGCAAGTCCCAAAGCCCAAACCCTAACCCTTCTGAGGCGAGACCAGCATCCTGTTGTCATCATTCAGCGCGCGCTGGGAGTGGGTGTTCAGCTGTGCGCAGCTCCATCAGCATGTATTCGGGTCTCAGACCGTACCCGCTTCCCCTACACGCCTTAGGGTTTAGGGTTTTAAAAGCACAGGGACATGTAGGGTGTTGGGTTTCAGGCCCAAGTGAGGAACTTGGATTCGTTAGCAACCCTTGGGACATTTTGGGGAACACAAGGGAAGTCTAGAGTTTCCTACCAAAAATCCTGTTCCTAAAGCCTAAATCCGACTATGTCGATGATGGTGAGGAACCCTCAGATATTGGAAGGCCATACTGCTTGCTCAAGGTGAAAGGGACCTGGATGATAATCCCCTTGGTTTAGAGTTTTAGGGTTTAGGGCCCTCCCCTAATGATAACCCCCGACGCCCTTTTAATGAATCTTTTCCTGCAAGTGTAATGGCACTGTTTTTTTTTTTTTGGAGGGGGGGGGGGAGGGGGGGGGTCCCTATAATAAGAATTCTAATCTTTTGGTGTCTGTATTGGGGTCTCCCTACTTTGGGAAACGACCACATGAGGTAACAATAGTCCCAAGCATTTTTTGAAAGTGCCATGTTCAATGTTCAAACTTGTGTACAACCAATCGAGAGCGGGACCCAAGCTTGAAGATCCCTTGATTTTTGAAAGTACGAGCCGTGGTGCAGTGTTGCTGGTTTAGGGTAAGAGGTTAGGAAATTTGATCTCCGCACATTCGCTGCACTAATCCCAAATTACGCACTAAGCACCCAAGTCCCAAGCCCCAAAACTTAAAACTCACACCCTGTACCCGGACCCTAAACCCCTAAACCCTTAAACCCTTGAACTCTGATCCGTAAACCCTTCAGCCCTAAAGACGCAACCCCAAACCTGAGGCCCCCCACATCCATAGGGGCCACATCTTCTAAAGAGCGAAGGATGCCCTCGACCTCGGGTTTAGGGTCTAGGGTTTAGGGTTGGTCCCTTTCCCCCACCTCAAAATCATAGAGGGTTGTATACGGAGATATGTTTGTATATAAGGGAAAATGGAAGCTACTATTTGGGGTTAGGGCTTAGGGTTATACCCCTATAATGGAGAATCAAACAGAAAACCTAATGAGCAATGGAATAGCAACTTCGCGTCTGTAGGGATAAACCCTGAACCCTACACTGCGGGCAAGTACATGGAATTCAGTAGCTACTTGCAACAGGGGGTTACAACCTACTTATACTTTGGGTTAACCAGATTGGTCCAGTCAGGGGGATTGTAGGAAGGGTTATAGGCCCAGTGCTAAGGACCTACTTATCTTGGCCCATCTTATTCTAGGAAAAAAGGATCCTTTTTACATAAATATAAGGAATCCCACACCCCAGAAAGTAGAAAGGATCCATGACATTGATCCAGTTATAGGTTCATGGACCGAGAATGGCTCCTTGCTGTAGATATGTAAGGAACCACTCTCAACGGGAGAAGGATTCTAAACCCTAAACCTTTTGTATATCTACTGAGGGTATGGAGTTTCGGCGCTTGTGGGCTCTGGGTTTTGGGGCTGGCGAGGCTCTGAGAAGAAGACTACCCTCAGAAAGCCAGATGGTCTGCTTTGTTGGGAGAAACTGCTTTCGACCTGTGACAAGCAGGATCTGGGGTATGCAGCTAAAGTACCTATCTATCACTCTATACTCCCGATTACCGCTTCAAGTTCAAATTTTGGGTCCATGTGATTCTCCATTGATGGGGCAATACCCGCTGCACCCAAGACCCTAGAAACTCTGATCCTATCACAGCGGTCAAAGTTCCACCTGCTTCAGGTGGGCTGTGAAGTACAGGGGTATCAAGGTGCAGGGACAAGCATGAACCAATGCTGAGCATCGGAAGACTCCACCAAAACAAGCTTGAACCTGTTGACTTGATAAAAAGGGGGCATGCCGTGTTAAAGTATGCTTGGCTATGAGGCCTGCGACTGGAGGCTCTTGACTAAAATGGCAGTTGTGGTGGTAGTAGTAGCAGCAATGGCGGTAGTAGTGGTGGTGCTTTTTCTTGTTGCAGTAGTCGTGGTGGTAATACCATTAAGAACAATAATGCGAATGATTTGCAAACCATTCATGTTAGTGCAGCGAGAAGCAAAAAAAAAAAGCGGTAGCTGCGTAGCAAATTTGATGATACAAGTCATCGATGTTGCTGCAATCGTTGCCGTCCTCGTCAGAAAAACAGCAGCCTGCTATAGAAGCCCTTCAGTAGCAGTACTGGCTTCGAATGTAGCAGAACATGTCTCATCAATGGTGATCTTCTTCCTTCAAGTGTGAAGCAACTGAGGTGTCCAGATTTTATTGTAACGACCCATTCGCACATCTACGGCAATGACCTGACTGCGGGACACGCACCGAGGGGTCATACTACGTATACGCAAATGCTTCCAAATTCAACGCAGAATCCTCATCAACCTTCGTTTCAACAAAGATTTACAGTACTGGATAACTGCGCAGTCCTCATTACAATCTTCTACCCCAGCATGCGTAATCGCACATGATTCTGAATAATCCTCACAGTCTGACAAAATGCCCGAAATACTGCAACCCCATTCAGCAACTGTCGTCTGAAAAGGGGACCGCAACAGCTTCCATGCTTCTTCGGGGGGGGGGGGGGGGGGC
>CAJNIZ010048142.1:20575-33868 GCA_905231905.1 Symbiodinium pilosum | reverse complement strand
TTGCAGATGCGTCCAATCACGTTCTTCATGCATAGTGTGAGCGTGAAAACTATGCTGATGCTGTGCGGGGGGGTCGGGGGGGGCGCATAAGAAAAAACACTGTCGGCATAAAACCAAGCGCATTGAGAAATGGAAGAGTAAAAAACCAAACACTTTCACATAACAGACAAAACCACGAGCATAAAACCGAGCACCCACCAGCCCGGAGCATAAGAAAAAACACTGGCAGCATAACAAAAAACACCTAGCCCTATACAAATATATATATATATACATATACATAAGGGAGCCACATTACCTACAACAGAGATCCCTATCCTACTGGCGGTTCGTACAGAATGAAGGAGTATAAATTTATATATGTATATGCATATATATGTATTATACATATTCCCTATACAGTATACTCCCTTATTCCTTACCAACCCCCAATCAGCTTTCTGACACATTGCATTGCGGGCATCGTGAAGCCCGTTTAAGCAACCAACAGTTGACTTTCGAAACTACCAGACCAGGAAATAAAGAGAACCCCGTACGACATGAAGATTCCATGGAAAAGACTCCTAGTTATCCTGCAAAGGGATCCCTAACCTTGTATGTAGCCAGAGAACTTGAGGAAAACAGGGTTTAGGGGGGTTCAAGGGATTCGGGGTTTAAGGGTTTAGCGCGTAGGGGGATCTAGTCCAAGCTTTGAGAAACTTGTTTCTAAGTTCCCCAACTGCCGGACGTCAGCCGAACAAGGCTACCAACAGCACTTCAAAAAGTTTATTCTGCTGGATCCAAAAAAGTGGCCGGAAACTCCTGAACCAAAAAACCAAGTCCTGACTAAGTCCTAAGCCCCTTAAACCCTCTGACCACCCCAACCCTAAACCCGAAACTCTGTCACTCAACAGAACTTGAGGGCACTAAGCCACTAACTCAACAAGAGGGCTTTAGTATTTCGAGGATCTTCCTCCCAGCTCTTCTCTTTTGCAACAGTTGCTGGTTGGTGGTTCAGGGTTTAGGGTGTAGGGTTTAGGGTTTTGGGTGCTTCCCAAAATTAAGGCTACATTTTTGTTGGGGGGGGACCTATAATAAGGAGTGTAGTGGCTTGCAAATTTGTATTGGGGTCACTATGTTTAGGGGAACTACCAAATATTCCCAGCTTTAAAGGACTAAGGATTAGAAGGATTGTGTTATGGTCTTTAGACAGTTATCAAGCTGTTAGTGGGAGCTTCCCACTCTCCTGTCTCGCATTAAACCCCAAACCCTAAACCTTCAACGCCATCATCTTACCTTAAACCCTGAACCCCAAGCCCGATGGATCGGACGGGATGCTAGCATCTTCCATACTGTAAAGGCCAAAATAAGTACCAGGACTTTCCTAGTACCCATAATTGGGGATGTATGGTCCCTAATAATGGGTACTTAGGCCCTGATAGAGGGTAGGAGGAGGGTCTAGGTACTAAGTCTATGAGGTTTAGGGGCTAGGGTTTAGGGTCTGCAGAAAATACTTATGTTGGGCCCTACGTACAGTCTATCAATATTAGTTGCGCTGCACTAGCTGGATCACCAGGGAAATAATGGACAACCAAACGCTAGTTGTTTGGGCTTCTTCTTCTTTAGTAATAGCAATCGCACTAGTAATGAGTATATATATGTATAAGAGTAATACTCAGCGTAATAATCTTAATACGAGCAAACAACATTAGATATTATGAAGACCATGCCAGAACCTTTGGACAACAAGTAGCGGCTCTCACTCCTTACAAAAGGCCCCTTCGGCAAGGTGTTTGGGGTGCAAAGTGCTCCAATTATTTCACCAGGTACTTGTTTTGTGTACCAATATTGTTGCCACCCCTAAACCCTACACCTCAAAACCCTAAATGTGCCACCCCGTTAGGACCTTGCAACCCTAAGAGCCTAGGGGTGTGGAGATTAGGGGTGTAGAGTCTTACGGTTTGGGGGCTTAGGGTTAAGGGTGCAGTGCTTAGGGTAACCCAGACCCCTGATTAACAAACCCCTTCCCCTTAATGGAGACTATACTAGGGATCCTAACATTTAGGCCCTTAAAAGGAGAGAGCTTATTCAACATAACCCTAAATAGTAACTTCCATTTTCTTTCCATTATCCCTATGTAAGCCCTATATTCCCTCTATTATTATCATATTACCCTTATGTTACCTAATAACCCTGGAGGAGGGGTTTACATTAGGATTTACAGGGGTTCGCGGCTGCACACAAAGGGATCCTCATGGTCTTCATTACTGGGTGGTTTCCTAAAAATTCGGGTACCTTTAAAGGGGTACATAGGGATTATATAGGACTTATTTGGGGGCTATGTAGGGTTTAGGGTTTCCGAAAATTAGGGTTACCTTTCTGGGGGTCCCAAGAATAAGGACTGTAGTATTTTGGAGTCTATATTGGAGTCCACTTCTTTTTGAGAAACTTCCACTTAGCGTCAGGCGGTGTTTGCCCAGCAACCATTGTAGACATGGATGTTAGCCTAACATGCACGTAATGCCGGCAGCCCAGAGCAATATTATTAAGTTCTCCAGGATTCCTCTGAACAAGTTGTTAAGCTTCCTTGTCAGGATCACGTCACTTTTCAGTTGTGGAAAAGTGCAACTACCATCGCATGGCCCACCCAGTAGAATCAGTTTTCTTGAGGCTTTGTATGAGCTCAGGCTACCGAAATCCCATAGCCCGGATTCCTAACCCGGAGGGTCCAAGTACCCGATAATTGTCGGTAATCTCTACCCATGCTTGTACGCCCTGGTACTCTTTCCTATATGAGCTATAGTCTAAATTCCCTAAAGGGTGTTCTATGGGAGATTACATATGGGGAGTATTCCAGGGTGTTTTAAGGGGGATACTAGCGGTTTTGGACTATAGCTCATGTACAATTACAATTGCATTGATGTGTTTATGCATTTTCTTTTTCGAAAATATGTCCCTCGCAGAATCCGAAGCCTGTAGACCTGATCCTTAAAACCCCAAACCTGCAACCCGCAGGACCCAAACTCCCAGAGGTTTAGGGTTTAGGGTTTAGGAAATCCTGAGCGTTAAGCCCGAGACCCTCAACTATAGAATTAAAACGATAACCCACGCCCTAGCGCTATAAGTCTAGAAATGATGCCTAAATTCGGTCCGAAATTGAGAAAGGGGTTAGGGTTGAAACATGACCTACATTGGTCTTGATTTGGAGCACCAGGGACAGCCCTAAACCCAAAACCCTAAGTCCTCAACCCTAAACCCTAAAACGCTAAACCCTTAGCACTAAAGCCTTAAGACCCTAAACCTGAAACCCTGAAACCCTAAAATCCTAGACCCTAAGCCCTATAAAACCCAAATTCCTGCAAATGAGGCCAGAGCCACAGCGGCTGCAGGCGAAGCACGCGGCCGACGATGGAAGAAGTGAAAAAGACATTTCGCTAGGGGGGAGGGGGGGGGGGCAGGGTTTTTAGGGTTGGGGGTTTATGGTTTCAATGTAGAGGTTATATGGGGACGTGCAGGTTTTTGGGGTCCAGGGTTCAGGTTTCAGGCGTTTAGGGGCTAGTGGTTCTAGGATGTAGGATTACTTACTGCTTTTCAACGGTCATTGGAGAAGCAAATGCAGGTCATGTCATATGGAATCATACCCCAAAAAAGGGCTAAGGTCGAATTAGGGGTGGGGTCTTTTTGCCCAAGGGCCCATGTACCCAGCTTGGGCAATAGTAATTGTAGCAGAAGTTTGGGGGAAGCATTTGATTATTGGGTACTCGGATGGACCCTTAGGGTCAGATCTCTCCTCCATCCATGGCGCAGTTAAGAGATTACAATAATACCCCCCAAAGCTACTCCCAACCAGATTTAGAACCCTATTAGACCTTCTTAAGCCCTATATAGTCCTTATTATCTCCTTAAACCCTGGGGGGGTTATCTTTGGGGGGGGATACTATTGTAATCCCTTAGCACTTCGCTCCCAGGGTCAAGGGTCGCGGTTTGAATCTGAAGAAGGAGCCGCCGGGGACAAAGCCGTACATCCGTTTCTCTTCATAGTACCTGGACCCCAAAAGTATGTAGAATAATGGCCTTTGGGCTGGATTACTGGGTCTTGGGCTATTATTTTACCTACTTTTGGAACTTAGGTAATATTAAACACCCCCGCACCCCATGTGTACCCTATGTTCCCCGCAGTAAATAATAAGGTCTCCCATAGGCAAAATTCAGTATTAGGGGGTGAGCGGGGGCTTATAAGTTAAGTACAAAGGCGTGAACCCCTTACCTATACGTTGTACACCTCCAACAGTATGTTAAACACCCACAGCTGCAAAGCCCAACGTTTAGGGTCTAGGGAGTGCCTGATTCCTCACTGAAGGGCTTCCCCAAACTAAACCCTAGTTTCTCATGACACGCCCTTGCAAACCCGAATCCCAACGACTAACCAACAAGCCCCCCAAAACCGCAAAACCCAAAGCCCGAAGTCCGAATATCGTAGGTGACCACGCCTGCCGGGCATACGGAGGCCCGCACTTGCTGGTGCTTCTGGGTTTAGGGCTTGTCTGGCTGTAGGCCCTCAATCCTAGGCCTTAAACCCTCAGCCCTAAACCATTAATCCTTCAAGGGTTTAGGAGTCTTGGTCTTGGCATTCGCTGAGTCAGCTTTCCTACCACGGGGACCAAATTCATTCACGAGGTTGTCAACATACTGGGCTGTACGTCTGCTTTGGGGTGCCCTAGATATAAACGGCCGTATTCACTTGGAACCCAAACAGGACCACTTGACAAACTACCACATGGGTTATGAGATATTCACAGAGGGGGTGTTCAAATCAGCTAAAGCCTAGGTATGTGAATGTCATCGTGGGTTTCTTTTCGGAAGACAGTGTAGCGTGATGGAAAGTAATACCTGGGGCCCCCAAAGCATTTGAGACGCTAGCCCCCAAACCCAAAAAACAAAAATGTCGTTATTGTACATAATTTTGTTGTTTAGATACATGCAGGGGGACCTAGGGTTTATCCCTGGGGTATTAATTAAGGTCTGGGTGTTCCTTATTCGGATATCCTGGCACTGTATCTTGTTGACGGGAGACATCTTACATGGCACATCTGGTTTGGAACCTTTCCAGAGGGCCTAAGAGTTTAAGGTTGTCGGTTACCGGGCGCAGGGACTGACATGTTCAGTGAAAGTAGTTTCAGCCTTCTGACGCTGAAGATCACCTGTTGTTGGCCTTGCCGGACTTGATGATGCACATATGGAAAAGCAACAGTTCGAGCGGGAGCTACAAAACAGTGAAGCCGCGAAAAAAGCAAATGCAGCAGGCGCTGCTGTTGCGTGCTGATCCTTGCTCAATTGCTTCTGGAATTCCGAGCTATGCATTTCCTTCCTTATTCACAAGACCCTTGCTCAACCACCCCCATAAGAAAAAAGGTGGGGCCAGCCGCCAGTCGCAGCCATGATTTATTGCTACCCAAGGGCTCATATGTAGTTCATCTTCGCGTTTGCTATAGTTGTTGGTAAGTGCCTTTAATCTACAAACCAAAAAGGAACTACATTGGAGGTTCTGTATAGTGTCTCTGATACCCTTACTACTTTACATGTGTCCCTAAACCCTCTTAGCCCCATCTGAGGTCCAAAATGAGTGACCTGTTGGACTCCACAAACCCTGAACCCTAAACCCTAAACCTACCAGATGAGACAATATCAGCCTCAAACCAGGAGTAGCCTATACTTCCAAGAACTTGGGGCTTGGGGTTTGCTTAGGGTACTGTACATGGATTTAGGGGGTTTTATGGGGATTATGGGTTTATGGTTTAGGGCTTAGGGTTCAGAGTCTAGGGCAAAGAACACCCTGAAAGCCTTCTCTTGTGTGGAGGTGGAGTTCTCAAATTAATCCCTATACAGTGTCTGGCGTTGCCCTAAAGCCTACACAATCCCCTTTTCTGCCCGGGGTCCGTAAGAGTACTCCCAAGTTGAGAAACTCCCCAAAACCCTACCGTAAAGCGTAAACGCCTAAACCCTTAAATCCTACCCCCTGAACCTAAAACCTTTAAACCCTAACTGCTCTGAACTCGAACCCCTTGAAAGAGCCCTAAACCTTACAGCCTTAAGCCCTTAAAGCCCTCCTGCCCTAAACCCCCTAAACCTTTTGGAAAACCCGGAACTTTGGGAGGTTGAGTTCTCCTGCTCTAAGCCCACCTGGGCTACTGGGGCGGTAGGGGCCGCAGCTGGGGGTTCAGTGTGTGAGGTTTATCCTCTTTCTTAGGGGGATTATGGCGGGTATATAGGGAGATCAGGGTCATTTAGAGATGTGTATAGGCTTTAGGATTCCCCAAACTCACGTGGAGCCCGAGACTGATGTAGTCCCCTGTTAACACAACGGTTTAGGGTTTGGGGTTTAGGGTTTAGGGTTTAGGGTTGGGGGGGGGGGTCATGTTGCCTTGGCTGACAGTCGGGTGTAGAGGTTCCGCGGCTTGACAGTTTGCAGGCAAAATAGCTTTGCAATTTTGTAGTGTTTAGGGTTTTAGGGCCTTTAGGGTTTAAGGGTTTGGGGGTTTACGGTTGGGGGTGTTTAGGACGCATGTGTGTTTGAGGGGTGAATGGTAAACCCTGAGCCCTATGCCCTAGGCTTACTCAAGGGCTTGCCGCTAGGGTTCAGGTTTCCGGTTCGCGGCATTGAAGCTATTGGTTTGGAGTTCAGGGCAGGGGTTCCTGTTTAGCCTTTGGAGGTTCAGGGGTGAAGGTTCGAGTGTAATTAAGGTTCGGTTCAGGGTTTAGGGTTCAGGGGTTCAGGGTGTAAGGTATCGGGCGTATTGCATTTCTCAGGTGTTAGCATCTTTGGTGCTGGGTTCTGCTCAGGGATTCAGAAGTTTCGCAGCCAGTCTCCGTAACTAAACCTAAACCCTAACAAGGTTCTCCAGTCCTGAATTCTAAACCTTTCAGCCCCAATGCCTAAGCCCTTACCTCAAGGTTCAAAGGTAATCCTAAGTTAGGGTAGAGGTAGCCCCAAACAAGTGACAAGCCGCAAAAAAACTACTTGTAACCCCTCTTGCCCTAACTTCTCCCGGCAGTCGGTCATGTCTTGCTACCGCGGCGCAAATGTGGGAGGGGCCACGCGCAAGATGCGGATCACGAGACCTGCTCTTCAGCCGCTTTCGCTGCAAATCTGCAGTCGTGTCAAGCTTCTGATGCTGACCCCTGCGGGCAAGACTGGAAGATCCTGGCTGGCCAGCTCTGCAAACGCGATGGTGCTGGTGTACCCCGTAGGTTCCGTGATTGGACAGATCAAGCCTGAGAGCATCACTGAGGACAAGAACTGCCTCGTGCTTCGGCTGTCGACTGAGGGCCTTGCGCCTTTCAACAAGGCCCGTGACAATCCTGCAGCCTTCCTGCCTCCAAACGTGACTCCGAGTGCAGCAGCTGAGGGCCAAGGAAGCTTGTCCGCTGACGAGAACTTGATATTGAGGGTTGGGATTACTTTGTCCCCCCCCGTGATTCAGTTTGGGATTTGGAGTTGGGTTAGATATTCTATATTGATAAGTATAATCACATTTGGATACGCTATACGGGAACTCTACAGAGATATACCGCAGATAAGAGGAGCTCACATTCGAAATTTCTTAGGCTTTTATATCATGGTGCTAAGGAAGTAGAGCGAAGTTGAAATTGCAAGGATGGCATCTGCATCATTGCCTATATCCTTGAGGTCTACTCTACAAGAAACTACTCAGGCACCTGAACCCTAAGCTCCTAAGTCTAAGCCCCTAAACGAGTATATATATATATATACTGAGGATCCTTTAACCCACCTACCTTCATCCCACCTTTTGGGCCCCCTGAGTCGCTCATCTGCCAGCAAGATACCGACTCGCAGATGCATTGGCCCTAGCTTTCTGGATAATAAGCCCTGAATTCTAAACTCGACAGCCTGAACCTTGAGCCCAAACCCCTCCGCCACCCCTGAATAATCCCTATGCAAACCCTATAATCCTTATACAAATCCCTATATAAACCTCCAAAACCTCTAAGTGAGGCATAACCCCTAAAACCCTAAACCCTGAACCCAACCCAAAACCCGAAGCCCACAACTTTAAACCCTAAACCCTACAAAGCCCGCCGCTCAGGTTGCGACTTTGGGTACCGCCACCATCGATGAGGACGCTCTCCTAGGAGAGGCGAGGTTGCATGTAGGGTTTAGGGTGTAGGATTTAGGGTTTAAGGTCATGTGGGTTTAAGGTTACGTAGGATTTAGGGTTTAAGGTTGTGTAGGATTTAAGGTTTATTGCTTAGGGTGTAGGGTTTAGGTGTGGGGTCGATCACTGACTAAACTTACAGGGGCGGGGGGGGGGGAAGGGGTAGTAGGGAACAATGAGGGATTGTAGGGTTGTAGTAGGGAATAAAAGATTATATTATATCGGGATTGTAAATGAATATATAAGAAATTCCTGTATTCCGTGCTTACCAGCAGTAAGTAAAGGTCCTTTGGGGCCATTGCTCACGGTCTTTTAGGGCTGTAGGGAAAAGACAGGGCACATGCAGGGGAAACTGTTCTTAATAAGAGCCATGTGGGCACTGGAACTTTGATCAATGTGCTTCCTGTTATGGGTTCCGTCCTTGATTGTTGGAGGAACTTTTCCAAAAGAGGTATGGTTCCAGAGACCAGGCAGGGGCCGGGGCTCAGCGTTTAGAGATTGGGAATGAAGGAAAAGGCCTAGAAACTGTTTGATGGTTCTTGCCGTTTGTAAACTCAAACTGCAGGAGAAAACGAAACAATCCTTGCCAATGAATCACTAAATCCTAAACCACGGAGCAGGCAGGCCTGGGATGCGAGTTAGGTTTGGGGCTCAGGGTATAGGATGCAGGATATCGGTTTTGGGCGTTGATGGCTTTGAGGTTGTCATGTTTTTTCGGTTTGGGGCACATGGTTTAAGGGAATAGGGGCTACTTTGAGGGACCCTGGAGTTGGGTACGGCGCTATATTCCCTTAACAAGCCCCTTGTAACCCTATTGTAACACTTTATGGTTCATGGTTTAAGGTTTAGGCTTCAGAGGTTATAGACCCCAGGCCCCCGCAAAGTAGGGCCAGTTAGGGTAGACATGCAGGGTTTGGGTCTCGGGCCAACCTATAGGCCAGATCACATGTGGCCCATGGTTCGCATTTCTGCACAAGATCCTTAAGTATTATTCTGATGGGTGTTGTTACAATGCTTACTGAACTAGCGTTGCTATCCATATATTTACAGGGTACGCGCTGGGATTGTTATACCATACTCCTTCCGGGACGGTACTCTTATACTTGACGTCAACTTCAACCTCAAGACCGTAAACTCTGAATCCTCAACCTTAAACCTTAAACCTTGACTCAACATCTTAGATTTAAACAGGTACCCGATCCGGTGGGCAAGGGCAAAAGTGACTGCAGCACACAGCCGAAGGCCCGCCTTGAGGGTTTAAGATTTAGGGAGACTTCAGGCAGGATGTTGTTAAAGGACTTTCATACTCGTATATGAGGTTTCTTAGAATTTCGGCGAGTGTATACATTTGGCATTCACTGGGGCAGCCATGGGGCAGGCCGTTTGAAACCTACAACCTCACGACAGTTAGATTTAGAGCTTGAGGGTGTCGGGCTTGATGCTTGGGGTTTGCGCTTTGGAGAAAGCTTAGGGTTTAACATGTGACGTCTGTGCTTTGTTTTTTCACTGTCGCTTTGGTGAGTGTCTAGTGGGTGGGCTGTCAAAGAATGCGCCCTGGATGGTCCCCATATAAAAAAGACATATAAAAGTAAGTTTAGGAACATGACCGCTTCTACATCCTGACCACGGATTCGGTGCCTCCGTGATAGGTTCCAGCCGGTTTAGGGTTTAGGGTTACCCTTTAAGCCCAATATAACCCCAATATAAGCCCCAGTATAAACCCTAATATTACCCCAATATAACCCCCAATATAAGTGTTTTTCATCTGACCTCCTTCGTAAGCTGGTCAGCATGCTCATACCCAAAGGGTCCATGTAGGTATATGGGATATACTTGGGCCTTAAAGTAGGTATATGGGAACCCCTTTGGGCCCGAAGTATATACCATATACCTACATGGACCCTTTGGGTATGAGTGAAATGGCTTTCAAGAGGCTTTGGTTGGCTTGATAGCGGCACTTGAAAGGAAACCGGGAGCCTGGGTTTAGGGTTTAGGGTTTAGGGGGTCCATCAGTTTAGACCGATTACCGTTGTCAGCCTCTGCTACCGTGTTTATGCCAGCATCAGGTCAAGGCAGGCCATGCGCAATTCTTGGCCATTGATGCTCCTCCTATTTTCTACGGAAATATGCTGGGCAAGACCATCCTCCACCTTTGGTGGCCGCTCCAGCTAGATGTGGAGCGGGCATAGGAGACAGGACATGCAACGCTGATGTTGCCTTCGATATCTGTACTGTAGGGAGTATTTTTAATTTTCATTATAGTATAACCCTTAGGAATTATGGAAAATGGTATTTTTTACTATAGGTCTACGGAGACTACAGCGCAGGGCCTTTAATTGCCTGCCGCCCCGGTGTCTGCAGCTGCTTGCAAGGCAGGGCTCCACCCCTGCCTGATCCGGGCGCGGGCTGGGTCTAGGGTGTAGGAGTTAGGGTTTAGGGTTTGAGGGTCTCCCGCAATGGGGATGCTAGTATGTTGGGAGAGTGGTTTACGTGAACCCTGTTTTGAGAAGTAAACTCCTGCATCATGTTCAACCCTAAGCTCTAAATCCTGGGTCCTGGGTCCCAAAGCTTGTATCATGCTCCTCTGGTGCATGCTATATTGCAGATCCTACCTGCTCTTTGTATGAGCTATAGTCTAAACTCCCTGAGAGGCAGACTTATATAGGGGATTATAGGATTTAGGGTTTCGGATCTAAACTCCATAAAGGGGTGTTATATGGGGGAGTATACATGATTATGTAGAGTTTAGGGTTTAGGACTTAGTATCCTTAAGGGGGTTTTCTAGGGGATCATAAAGGGGAGTACTATAGGGGTTATGAAGGGGGATGCTAGGAGTTTAGACTAAAGCTCATATAGAAAGGGGGCCAAAGAGAACACGAGATTTTTGTCCTCAGGATTTTTCGGGTGTTGCAGCGAGCGGTATCTGCAAAACGTGCAAGCAAAACAGTGAACTGAACGGATTGTCATGCACATGAATCCGCCTTACGTCTAAAACCTGCGGCCCACATCACTTGACGGAATTAGCAGTTTCTGGCAATAACCCCACAAAGTCCTTTCCCAAGGGTTTCGAAGACGCAGAAACACAATCCTGAAGCCCCAAAAATCCTAAAAACCTACACCTCGCACCCTAAACCCTAACTCCTCAACCCTTAATCTATTCTAGGGATCCAAGTATACAAATAATACCTACATTGGGTCCCAAAGTCTGTAAATATAGCCTACATTGGGCTATTTGGATCACTAGGATTGCTCTTCTTACCTGCTACCCAACTCCCGAGCTCTTGCAGAAGGCCTGTGCAAACTGCTCCTGCGGTCGCAAAGAACTCGAGGCAAGCTTCAGGGGAGTTGATAGGGTTTGGGGTTTAGGGTTCAGGGTTTAGGGTTTGGAGTTTTTCAATTTAGCGTTTGGGGTTAAGCCCTTTAAAGGAATTATATAGGTTCTGGGGTTTAGGGTTGAAGCCCTGTAGAGTGGCTATATAGGGACTATTGAGGGAATATATAAGGCTTGTATAGCTATGGTGGATAAGAAATGGACACCATCATTCAGGGTTTGGGGTTTAGGGTTTAGGAGTTTTAAGGGTTTAGGGCTTAGGAGATTTTTGAGTTTAGGAGTTTTAAGGGCTTAGAGTTTAGGGTAAAGTCAGCGCCGCGCTCAGATCTTGGTTGGAGACACCAGGGATTACGGGATTTCAAGCCCTAGCCGTATGCCCTTAAGCTTTAAACACTGATTTACGGTTTGGGGCTTAGGGACCCTAACCTGGAAAACCACCAGCACAATGGTTCATCACTGCACATTTTCCGAATAGAGTCCAGGGACCATAGGGCATACGGTCAAAGACTAGTGACTAGCCGCCGGGAAAAGACGCGAAACCAGTGCAACCCATCTGATCGCAGAAGGTGTACTTCTCAAACTCCAGGCTGGCCTTGTTACACCACCCTTTACATAAAAGAATGCCTACCTGAAGGGGCCTTGTGAGAATGGTCTGATCTCTACCTTGGATCTTACCTGTTCAGAATTTCGGGTTTGGGGTTACGGAAAGCGGCATCCGTTCAGCCTTAGGGGTTTAGATTTCGGGCATCTTGAAAGCTTCAGGCTCCTTGTAATCCTCCTGTGCAACATACCCCAAAAACCTAGTGGTTTTGGGCAAGTTTAGGGTTTAGAGTTTTGAGGACCCTACATTCAAACACTGCACCCTACATACCAGCTATGTGTCTCTACGTGACCTTTATAAGGGAACTATTTCGAACAGGCCCCTGCAGTAGATAGAAGGGGGTCTCCTCAAACCCTAAACCCTAAAACCTAAAACCCTAAACCCTAAACCCTACCTAAGCCCTGAGCAAAGAGCCTTCGCTGGCAACGAGGACAAGTTCGGTGCAGACGAAGCCAAGAAGCGACTCGAGCAAGGCAAGTTTGGTTTGTTTGGGCTTGCACAGTGGCTCCTACACAGTGGCTCCTGTGTAGTTTTTTTAAAAGGTGTTGTTATGTTTTTTTTTGATAAGGGACTCTAATATGGAGTTTGGTGTTTAGTTCAAATTTTGGGTCAGCAGCTGACGCACCCCCTGCCCTAGATGTTAGACGGGCGGTCGATTGTTGGTGTTAACGTTCCGGTTTGCCGCCATGCAATCGTGATTTCACAGACTGTTGAAACTTTCTTGGTTTCTTATACAAGTTAGGCCTTGTATTAGTAGAAGAAATCAGAATAGAATTTCTCAATTTGTTCAGTGTGTATGAAAGTCTTTTACATGTTCAGGATCTTGTTCGTTCAATTCGCGTGTCCTGCCTCAATCCATTAATCTAGGGTAGGGAATGGTCTACAAAGCCTCTTGAAACTGCTTTAGCCGCCAAGGGGGGTCCAGGATTCACTGATTTTTAGCGGTTCTGGGGTGAGGGATGCAGAGTTCGGCTTAGGGTGGAGGAATTAAGGGACTAGCGGTTAAGCATTCAGGATTTAAGGTAAAGGGTTGAGGATATACAGGGTTAGAATTTGGGTATGTTCGGGAGATTCAGGCTTCCGGTTCTTGGTTGAAGGCTTAGGGTCCTTTACGATGTGCTGGATTGAGGGCTAGGGGGGTTTTGGTTGGTCAAGCCCTAAACCCTGAACCCTAGTCCCTAAACTCTAAACCCTAAACCTCCAACCCT
>CAJNIZ010048142.1:0-12012 GCA_905231905.1 Symbiodinium pilosum | reverse complement strand
AACCCCGAAACCCTAAACCCTAATACGATCCCCATATACACCATATTCTATCTACTTAAGTAAGGGGGACTATCACTAAAAACCCTCCATTCCCTTAAAGCCTTCATTTGCCGTGCAGTCGGTGGTCAATGAGCTGCATTTCGCCAAGGTTCGGCTCCCTGGTTCTAGTGGGCCAGAGGGTTTAGGGTCGAGGGTTTAGGGTTTAGGGTTGAGGGTTTAGGGTTGAGGGTTTAGGGTTTAGGGTTGCGTGTTTAGGGTATGGACCAAATCTACGTACCCTTTTCCCCTTTTGATGTAGAGATTTCCTTTCCAAAGCTGAACATTAGGAAAAAGGGTACCGTTACCATTAGGGGGATTCCTGGGGAATCTAGAAATTCAAGCCCCGGAACCCTGAGCCCTAAACCCTAAACCCCCCATAACGAATGGCTATTGCACCTTTAGAAAAGGGCCTCCCAAGAAGCGCACAGTTTAGGGTTTAGGGTTTAGGGCAGGGTCCTGGTGCATTCGGGCTTGAGTTGATCTAGGGAAGTTCCAGTGTCCCAAAATTAGGGGCACCTTCTTGGGTCCTTATAATATGACTTTCGTATATCGGCGTCTATATTGAGTTTTTTTAATGGGAACTGCCATACCGTATCAGTTTCCCCTGCAAACAGGGTTGATTGGGTAGTACGGACTATTGGCGAGGAGACTTGGCATTCACACACCTGCGCTGCAACATCATGTGGTAGGGTTTCAGATTGCGATGACGTGGGCAACCCGCACATGTGCTGCCCCAATCCACAAGGACTTTCAACCCAGTACGTTCAGCCTTATGCATGAGCCCTCAAACCTGAAACTGAATCGAACCACTCCAATTCCAAGACTGTCGAAGTTCAAACGGTTCGAACCCTGATCCTTGAATCCAGAACCAATCCCCAACAAATCTGAGTCGTACAAGGTAGGTGTTTGTTGTGCACGTTAGGGCCCCAAGCAGGTGTTATTCATAGACTTTACAAAGTAAGTAAACCCCCTAACCCCAAGCCCTGAGCCTTCCTTGGATCCCTAAAAATTCCCCACCCTAAAAATTCCCCAAGCCTTCAGACTCAAACCCTGGGCCCTCAGACCGTGGCATAGCTTCGTGAAGCTGAGCCATGGCGCTAGGTTTCACGGCCATTTGCCACAGGAGGCTCCCAGAAGTATAGTCCCCCTTAAGTAGATAGAGTCTGGGGTATATTATTGGGGTTATTGAGGGATAATGGAAAAGAAAATGTAAACTACTATTTAGGGTTAAGGGTTGAAGTAGATAGAATATGGGGTATATGCGGATCCTGCTATAATGTACCCAAAGCCATATTCTACCTACTTAAGGGGGACTATAGATTTGAAACTTTGTTCGTTTTCATTGCCCTGAATTCCCTAGAAAACCCGTATATGGCCAAAGAAAATTAGTGTTGATAGGGCCCCGTCAAACCTACGCTAGATGGGGGGAACAGGGACGTGTCGTGCGAGTTGTCATGGTGCGATGTTTAGAGCCTTAACCTAGGGTCAATCCCCCACCCAGTAATGGGTACCACAAGGGATAAGGTTTAGGGTTTAGGGTCAATTCCCCCAGTAATGGATACCACAAGTTTAGGGGTTTGGTGGTTTAGGGCTTAGGGGTACAAAAAGGGATTATTGTAGGCATATCAAGGTCCTGTTAAATAGATGTTTAGAGCTATAGACCCTAAACCCTAGTCGGGGCATTGAGGTTTAAAGCTTCACTCATCGGATGTTGGCAAGAGCTGAAGGAATTGATTGTGAAAAGGACATGGAAATTGTTATATTACTGGGGATGATATACATATGAGCTATAGTCTAAGCTCCTTAAAGGGGGATATATAGGGGATTATTTAGGGGACTACTATGGGGGAAATTAAGGGGGATACTAGGAGTTTAGACTGCAGCTCATATAAATATATATATATATAAGACCTAAACTTTAAACATGCATATGCAGTTTACTTTGGGGATGCATGCGTCAATTTCATACCCTAAGCCCTGAACCCCAAATAGTAGCTTCCGATGTCTTTTCCATGCCCTACGAATAGCTGTGAAGGTAAGGACAAGAGGTTCCAGAATGGAACTGGAACATTGTTAAGACCTTAAATAACAACCGCCACTTAGCCCAACCCTACACCCTGAACCCTCCCATATCCCTCCCGAACCCTAATCCCTAAGCGCTAAGCCCTAAGCCCGTACTGCCCTAAACCATTCAGCCCTAGATGCCTAGAGTCTCACGAGGGAGGCGTGGCGCCAAAGACCTCCCATCCGGGATCTTGTACAGGCTGAGGAACATCGAGCAGTGCTTTCTAGGGTTCGGAGTTTAGTAGGGTTAACGATTTAGTAGGGCTTAGGGTTTAAGGTCCGAGGTTAAGTTAAGGATTTAGGGTTACGCGCTTGGGATTTAGGAGGTTTACTAATTATTAGAGGTTCAGGGTGTACGGGTCGTGGGTTGGTGTTTAGGGTCTGGGGTTTGGGGGTGGAGATCTGAAACCCTAAGCCCTAATCCTTCTTCAGGAGTATGATTGCATCATAGACGCCAAGCGGTTCAGGGGTTTCGGGTATGCCTGGACCCTCAATGTATGTAGAATGACAGCCCTTTGATCCATTTTTAAGAATTTTTTGGACCACTGTTTTCCCTAAGCCCTAAAACCTAAACCCCAAACCATAGCCCCCCGGGGCCTGGCCTTGAATTACCATGATAAGAAATTTTCTCAGCAAGCGGGGCCTTGGGGACTCGCATGGGACAGATAGGGATTACTAGGAATGCTGAGTGTTTCTACTGAGGATTCTGTACCAGTGCGGTTCTCGTACCTTGAAATGGGGGTAACATTGCCCCGAATATGTAGCGGGTAGCTAGGCCTGGATGGAGGGTGGCTGGAGGGCCTAGGTACATAGGGGTAATATCGAGAAACTGCCATATCTTCTTTTCTGCGCTACTTCAACACATCTAAGATTTGGATGTTGCACCGAATCTTACTTCCATGGCGCTTAAGCTTCAATGCCTAGTCCCATGTGTCAGGCCCCCCAAAAAATCATCCAAACCCTGAGCCCCCAAGCAGAAGCCCTTAACGCTTCACTTATCCATTCGGAGGTTCCTATGTAGTTCCTTTCAGTGTTTGCCACGGTGCTTCTGTAGGCTTCTCATTTACCACCCAAAAAATATCCAGAGGAGCCCTTGGGTTTAGGGTTTAGGGTTTAAGGTTTAGGGTTTAGGGTTTAGGGTTTGGTACCTTTTTTGGGAGTCTCTATGACAAGGATTAGAGTTTGGGGGGGATCTATATTGGGGTCCCCTTGTTTTTGGGAACCACCGTATCATGAACACGTCCGCGCTAAGCGCGAAGCTCGACGCTCCTCTTCTCCGGCTAGCAGGAGGTTTCTCAACGGTGGGCAGCGTTAAGGTTTAATCCCTAAACCTTAAAGCCCTAAACCCAAAGCCCTAAACCCAAAGGCCTAAACCAAAGCCCTAAACCCTACACCTCAACTTAATGGCTCAGGCATAAGATCTGCATACCTGGTTGAGCCCTCTCTGTTAGGGGTCGTGTCCACTTAAAACAGGCTGTCCTATTTTGAGGTGTATGTTGGAAACCCTAGCCTGGCGAATTACCAATATCGAGTAGAGGCAGGCTGCTGCAATCCCACTTTACACCGGGAGCTCGAAGCCAGGAACAAAATATAATGTCGGGGATGTGTTTGCTCAAGCAAGACGTGCAAGTCTGATAAGCGCGCTGTTCACAAGATTACCAACCCCTAAGGGTCCAAGGACCCAAATGATAGGGTTTAAGGCCCAAAATACTTTAATATTCATGGTATTTGAGGCTTAAAGCCCTATTATTTGGATTGTTGCACGCTTAGAGAAGGGTGTCTTACGTGGCCACAGTTTTGATTGAAGACAACAACAAGCACAAAGACAGGCTGCGCGGCAGGTCCGTACCCAAACGCCTGGGGGCACCTGCAGAAAGTAGAACCGCCGTATGGTACACTATACTATTACCTGAACTCCAACAGTAGACAGAATAATGGCCTTTGGGGCTATCTTAAAGTGCTTTAGGCCATTATTTTGCTTACTTTGGGGGGTCCAGGTATTGGTTTCTAGAAGCCATTAAGAGGGATGGGGTCTGGAGACTGCCCAAATACACCTGACACCTAAACCTGTACATAACTGTAAACTCCAAACAGCAGAACCGCTACCTAGAGCCTTCACCTACCCTACCCTCAACTAGGGATTAAGTACCTACTAGAAGGAACCGTGTAGCCCTATTCTAACCCTAAACCTTAAACCCTAAACCCTACACCCTAAACCCTGAACCCTAAGCCCTAACCCCCAAACCCAAAATCCTGAACCCCAAACCCTAAACCACCAAGGTTCCGGTGCCGGGTTCCATCCAAAGTCCTGGATGCATGTCAGCACAGCCCCTTTTTGAATTTTGCAAACGGGGTCGCACGGTGTAGAGATTTGGTTTCGGGTTTAGGTTTTCTAGAGGGTTATCATAGCTTGCAATCGGTTTAGGGTTTAGGTTTTCTAGAGGGTTATCATAGTCTACAATCCGCCAGGAAGAACTGCAGTCCAAGATTGAGAGACCAGACATTTCGCCTCCAAACGGCCCACAGTCAGGTAGATCCCCAAGGACCGCTGCATGGAACAGACTCCCCAAGAATTTCGGATTTACATTCTACAAGTCCGGCCTTCCTTCAGAGGGAGTCTGTGCTATTTGCGTGTTCCTGGAATCTACGCTACACATGTTCCAGGAGCTCTAGAAGCTTCCCGCAGTACCCTCAGGACCGTGTGGCCCTTCAAGCAGTCACGTAGGAAAGCATAAAGTCGCTCCTAGTTCCAGTGCTGTAAAGGTCCAAGCCCCTAGACAAGATGTGCTTTCCTGAAAGGAGAATGTATGCGAGTTACTACTGTCAAGACTCCTGTCATCCGCTCCTGGCGGCATTGCAGGATTCGGCTGCTCCTGTAGTCCTATCCAATAAGTCCTCAGTCTCTAATTCCTAAACCCTCAACCGTAATCTTAGAGAAAGGCACTCTTCACTTCAAGGTACAGCAGGTCCTGTGGGCGCGTGCCTCCGCATCATCAACAGATGCACGAGTCCCTGCTTTTCATGGGAATGAATT
Organism: Symbiodinium pilosum; assembly: GCA_905231905.1. NCBI lineage: Eukaryota > Dinophyceae > Suessiales > Symbiodiniaceae > Symbiodinium > Symbiodinium pilosum. The sequence goes on along the minus strand of CAJNIZ010048142.1, from coordinate 6,875 downwards.
CCACACCCTTTCAGGATGCCCAAGCTACCTCCACATACCCTATCCTCTTCTAGGGTTTAGAGTGCAGGGGTTAGGGTTTAGGGCGAAGGGCTTTGGGGATTAGGCATTAGGGGTCAGGGTTTAGGGTTTAGGGAGTACGTAGCGTTTAGGGTTTAAGGTTCAGGGTTTGGTAATGATGGAGAATCAGATGGAAAATGCAATGAAAACTGGGATTGTATACAGGTTTATAGGTGTACACCTCTATACCTTACCCCGTTTCTATGGTACCTCATTTTGCATACAGGAGATACTAAACATAGATTTGGGTATCCGGCAAACGGGTGTAGCGTTTAGGGGTCTAGGTAAGGTTCAGGTGTCGGGTTTGAGGTTGAAGGTTGGGGCTTCAGGTTTAGGGTTTAGGGTTTAGGGTTGGGGCTTCGTTTTTAGGATTTGAAGGTTAAAGGTAGACCGTAGGATCCCACCTGCAAAGCCTCAGTAAAGCTTATGGCAGGTACATGAAAACAGGAGGATGTGTCCTGTTTCCACGTCTTCCATCAGAGCCGAAGTACCCAAACAATGGGTTTTTGGCATTAAGATTACAGGATTCGGGATGAACCTTCAATCAATTCGAGTAAGGTGGGCTTTCCTGGAGGGGACCTGTCATAGACAAATCCCAGAAGCAAAGGGTCTTCGCAGAACTTTTTGGCACTACCAAACCCAGCTTGTGACCAGGAACGAAAAGGAGAGCTGCGGATGATCGCCCCTGTTCCCCTTACACGAAGCACCCGCCCGGTACCCAATCTCAGTAGTGGTTGTTTATTATTGCTGTTACTGTACATTCTCCAAAGGGTAGCCCAAATCACCCAAAGAACATGGCTTGCATTCGCGGATGTTGCGTGGTGCTGTGGTGAAGCCGCTGGGAGGGATGGCCCTCCAGCTCCTGATCTTCTGTTGGGCTGATATGGGGGTGCCCTTTGGCGGGTCCCCATAAAAAGGATTATAGTATTTTGGAGTCTATATTGGCCCCCCTCTTTACGGAAACTACCATAGATCGGAGAAACAGAAATTGCAACGAGTAGGGTTTCTGTTGTACATCAAAAGCATCGATTCGCGACTGGCGTTGCGTTGGTTGGATGTTTTCACCGTAGTTGTGGACTTCAGCAGGTCCTCCAACTCAGGATTTCGTTAGTTATAGTTGATGCTGTTGCATCATCAGAGCCTTTGCGGGGAAGGGGTCCGAAAGGTATAGCAAGCAAATCATTCCTGGCATTGCCTGCTACACCCTCAGGTCCTCACACACTGTACCTGGAGCAGCCTCCCACATGCAAAGCAAGACATGTACATTCATAACGCCAGGTAGACAGGGTGAATCCCCTTCCTCTACTAAAATCCACACCTTTGTTATGAAATTTCCCTGGTATACAAGTACTACACTACACGGTTCATATTTCATACTGTTTCATTGTTAGTCAAAGAGCGTGGGAATCTTTATCGTTAGGGAAGGGGAGTACGTTCGGCAAGTCTTCTGTAAGAATTTCCCAAGAGACGCACACCTTTGAGACTCTAGGCCATGAGGGCGTCGCTCAAGAGATCCCCCATGTTCAGAAGTATCTAAACTGTCTTCTCTTTTGGGTTACCCTATTTATTCCAGTGGCCATATCTTATTGGAGACCCAAAAAGGGCACATGAGCTTGACAACCCCCATGTAATGCAAACGCGAACACATGCCGGCTTCTTCTGTTGGCCTGCAGACGGTAGAAAGAAGAAGCTCTTCGGAAGTGTTCCATCCATTTTTGGGGTAATATTAGGGTTCTATTGGGGTAATATTATAAGCGCTATCGCGCGCCCGCCTCGGCTGGCGGGGCGTGGAGCACACGAATAGGTCATGGCATGTAGTTGACACGTGGGGTTTAGGGTCGAGGGAGTAGCGGAGGCAAGCCTTACTTCAGACTGTTTGTTGTCAGGCTGGACTAGGCCACCCACCATGGGAGGGGGGGTCTCCACGAGCTATATTGAGTCCAAATACCCAAATAATCAGGCATCAGGCCCCAAATGCCATTCAGATTATGGTATATGTGGGGCCTAAAGCTCTACTATTTGGCCATTTGGACCTTCAGGGAATGATACAAGGCTCATTATACCAGCACTCCTTTCTTGAAGCACAGAGAGACCCTGGACCGCCCGGCAGTTTGTCCCGCATGCAAGGGCTGCAGCATGCCAGTTACGTCAATACGTCATAGCGGGGGCCTTGGAATACCTGAAGCCTTTCATTTCCAGAGGGGTGGTTGTCAAAATTATGGTCCCTTTTGGGTACCGTATTATAATAGGGAGTCAAAAAGGGACCATAATTTTGACAACCACCCAGAGGTGTCCAATCAATATCTTAGGCAGAGAGGAGAGGGCTGGAGAGAAGCCCCCCGGAGTGAGTCAAAGCCGCTAGAATAGAGAAGCCATGGCTAGGATTTCGCTGTGCTGTATGAGATGGCGAAGCTTTTGCTATGCGGGACATGCCTGATCACAAGTGAGACACACAGGACAAATCCCGAGACTTCAAACATTTGTGCCAATTTGAGATGGGTGGCAACTTGCCCCAAATGGAGGTGGGGGGGGGGGCCGTCCGTTAGCTTCGGTGAAGTCCTTTTAGGAATGCCCATCATCCCCTGACAATGCCAATCCGTATGGGTCCCCCGGGTCCCTAAAAACCGCTCCAAGTTGGACAAGTTCTACCCTAAACCCTCTGTTCCCTTACTCAATAGTAGTTTCCGTTTTGTTTTCCATTATCCTTCTATAACCCCAATGTAGCCCCAATATAACCCTAACATAAAGCTATTGGCCTGATGCAGTCAAGAACATGTGCACGAGCGATAGAAGCAATGCTAGGGACATGCGCAAAACTGTTGTAGATACATTTCACGATGCCATCTATTTTGGTACCTACATCGCCGGAGACTTCCCGCCGCTGTTTGATCTCAGTGCAATCAGAGCATCATGAGGCTCCTGTTCTTGGCTTCTGGTGGTGTTACTCTATGCCGGGATGGTCACTCAATCGCGCGCAAGCAGGCCTGAACCCCACAACGGCAAATCCCAAATCCTCAGAACCTTCGAATTCGGATTAAATGGATGGCCTGCCGAGCCATGGTAGACAAGTGCATCTCTGAATGGCAGGCAAAGTCACGGATTCTGGGCTTAGGGTTTAAGATTTGGGTTGCATTCAGGAGTTAATTATTTGCTGGCACAGCACGTTTCTGGATTCTATGTAGAATTGGCAGTCTAGGTATTAGGATTGAAGATTGTGACGCTTTACAGCTTTTGGGTTTAGGGTTCGCATTTCTGAGTCAAACATGCAAGTGGCACTCGATGTTTCAACCTATCAGTGGCACGGGAGCTTGCACAAAAGTTTGTCTGCATAATCCGGAGGGTGCCCCTATTATGAGCCACCCCCGTTAATCTCCGCTCACAGAATAAATTGCGGAACAGACTGCGACTCAGACAGGACATGAAGGAGCAAATGTTGAATGCATGGCACCTTTCCTGAACGGTACAGGTGCCTGCATTGTATATCTTTGTGAGCATCGCCCGCCACCCAATCATGGGTACCTGGACCTTCAAAGCCAGCCGCATTGCCCGCCACCTGTGCCATTGCTGCCAGGGTACGCGCAGGTACGTGGAGGGCCGCCGCCGACTCGAATCATCGGCCGCTGTGGGCTGCCCATCCCGGGGAGCACAACCAGACCCGAGCCACTGACCCCGGCCCTGACAGGAGGGGTCGCCACCAAGACTTGTGAGCAGCAGTTCCTGTATCTTACATGGGTTTTTTTGGGCCAGAATGCTCTACAAGTATCTGGACCGGGGGTTCAGCTTGAGTACCATACATGATACCGGGAGGCTACAGAAGAGGTACCGTGCATCTACGCAAGTGAATATCGAAATGGATGACGAGGTGCTGGTTCCTTAGACAAAGCTTTGCCTCAGCAAATGCTTAGGTCTAGGGTTTAGGGTTTAACGTAAGCCCTAAACTGCTACAGAGTTCCTAGTTTCCATATGCCTCGCCATGGCAGCCAAACTTGCGAGTCCCCTATCCCTTCTGCTAACCCCCCACACACCCTGATTTCAAACCTTGCCCCTAAGATCTGTATATAGATTCGATATATATATATATACATATACATATACATATACATATTTTGATGGTATGATACTTGTGTGCAATACTGTAATACCGTAAACCTCCAGTTACACAAATAATGGGAACTGGGTTCTACATACAATATAGTTCCACAGCCCAGTAGCCTACTATTTAGTTACTTGGGAGCCCTGCGGAAATTTTGGGAATATTTCATTTCAGGGGCTGGAAAGGTTGGTTGTTAGCCCGACTTGGAGGGTGGGGGGGGTTCATATTAGCCATAGTCTAAACTCCTTAAAGGGGGGTATATAGGGGTTTACTATAGGGGTTATCAGGGGGGGTATATAGGGGTTTACTATAGGGGTTATCAAGGGGGGATACTAGGAGTTCAGACTTCAGCTCATATTAGGGCGAAAGGTTTAGACCGACCACCCAAGCCCTAAACCCTAAAGTCAAAGCCCTAAGCCCTAAACTTTACATCCTAAACCCTAAAGTCAAAACCCTAAATCTTACACCCTAAATCCTAAAACCTAAAACCTAAACCCTATAAGCCCTACACCCTCACATCAGCCTTGCCAACCTTCCAGTGGAGAGCCCAGTTTCCAGCATTGCATCTGGTTCCGGACAAGACCTTCCCTTTCAATGGTATATAGGAGGTTTTATAGGGGTTACATGGGGATGATGTAGGGGTATGTAGGAATATATGTAGGGATCAGGGTGTTGTCCTGGTCGGGGATCTCCATAACCAGGATTCGGGGGTCATATTTGGGGCCCCTTATTCATGGAAACTCCTCCCTGGCGCAGTTCTTGGGGGGGTTCGTTGTGAAAGCGCCATGCGCGCCAACTTGAAACATTCTAGAGCTCTTAGGTGGCAGTTTTCAATACATGGGTTCCCTTGAAAGGATACCCCTAAGACCTAAGATAGTGAACCCCGTAGTGAGGACATCCAAGCAAGCAGCACTAGTCTCAGGGGTTACTCTAGGGTGTACGGTTCGGTTTGTGTGCTATGCAGGCTGCATACCCACCATCTGTCATTTCCCCATGCAAGACGCGAAGCAGATTCCTTGTACATCATGATACAGTATAAATCCTGATATAACCTGTTTACTGCACAGGAAGTCGCCAGACCCCAGAATCCCATCCAAGAACTCGCGAAACGCAGCAAGCAGGGGCGGCGCAGATGCCAGCGCGAACTGCTTCGTGTGATGCCGGCGCGCAAACGCTCTCTTCTTGTAACCTTTTCAAGTCCTTGATTTGTGTTGCAGCCGAACTACGGGAAATGACGGAATTTCAATGTAGGCGTGTTCAACGGCAAGTCATGAAGTCAAGGCATGCGAAATCGCAATCAAGAGAATTCTGGGGCTTCAGACAAGCCTCAGGGTCCAAGTACTCAATAACTCCGTACTTGGGATTCGGAAATATAGTGATAGTAGTACAGGTTTCGGGGCTGTCTTTGATTATTGGGTACTTCGGTGGATGGAAAAAATCTCGCACCAGCCCATACACGTTACACTTATACCCTTGGAAGTACAGTACAGTTTATTGGGGATCTTCAGCTGTGCAAGATTTCCTCCGTCCATGGTTGGACGACTTGGGAGAGTGTTTTGCCCCTTTATGTATTTGTGTAGGGTGTTGACTTTGAAGGTTGGCGGTGGAGTGTAAGGCGTTCCAGGTTTCTGCTGAGGTTTATAGGGCCTAGGGTAGATATGAGGAAGCCCAAGCCAAAAAACAGATCATCTCATAGCCCCTGAAAACTTGTGATTACTGTACTATACTGTAGATAACGCTCGTGTTTCGCAATATACTTACCTAGGGTATATATCCTTAAGGCTCTAAGAACTCATATGTTCAGGCTTTTTGGGCCGAAAGACCATACTATGAGACGTTTCTGGCCTATTCTGAGCCTCAGGCCCTATAAGCCCTAAACCCTGAACCATTAGGGTATGACAGGAGGCAGGAACTGTGCCATCAATGCACTGAGCCAGATTTGCGCAGCTCGGGGGTGAGGGTGTATGGCCCAGGGCCAGTCATTTATGTGGGTGAAATAGGGTTTGGGGTTTAGGGTTTTGGGGTTTAGGGTTTGGGATTTAGAATTTAGGGTTTGGGATTTAGGGTTTAGGGTTTAGTTTCTCGTGTGAAACGGAGGACAGGAAGTAGGTGGAATTCCCAGTCACTCTTACTTCGACCTCCCATTGCGGCTTCTTGTCAGTAGAACCGAAGTCAAAGTCTATGGTTGGGTTCCCTCTGTAGGAGTATAATCCAAAACCCAACCACTTGACAAGGTACTCTCTCTAAACCCTCAACCCTCACCCACTCTCCCTTGAGCACCAGGAAGACAATTCCAGTTTCCCTGTTGATTTTACATTTCTTTTGCACTTGAATCGTCTCCATTGGTGGTAAGTGGTAGTATCCCAAAATAAGGGGTACCCCAATATAGACCCCAAAATACTATAGTCCTTATTATTGGGACCCCTAAAATGGTACCCCTAATTTTGGGAAACCCCCAAGTATGTTAGAGCCCCCTAGTGCCCGCCCCAAGCTTGGGCCCTAAACCTTCAACTCCAGACCCTTGACCCAGACCCGAAACCCAAATCCAAAACCCTAAACGTCCCAAACCCTAAATGGGGGTTTCCCAAAATTAGGGGTACTGCTGAAATGCATCCTTCTTGAGCAGGCATGTCTTGTATCTTGTTGGCTCTAGGCAGCACAGTTTAAGCCTTGAGCATGTTTTTCATAGTCTTCAACACAATTCTTCAAGTAGTGTAGCTGTCCC
>CAJNIZ010048141.1:19061-33528 GCA_905231905.1 Symbiodinium pilosum | reverse complement strand
TCCTTATTATGGGGTCCCCCAAAAAGGTATTCCTAATTTTGCGGAACCCCCAATTAGGGTTTAGCATAGGTATTGGTAGTACTGGCCCCAATCAGTAACAGTCTATCATAGGGGTCACATTAAGGGCTTCTAGAATTAGAATATAAGTATTCTCCAACCGTTACTGAGCGGGGGCAGTACCCAAGGTTTAAGGTGTTGAGCTTAGAGTTAACGGGTCCTAACCCTAAACCCTAAACCCTAAACCGCGTTAATGGTTTAGGGTTTGGAGTCTAGGCTCCATGGTTTTGGGGTCCATGGTTGATGGTTGAGGCCCTTAGGCTTACTCGGCGGAGTCTACAACCCCTCCAAGGGCAGATGTGTATGTATATGTGTATATATATATACATGTATACGTATATATTAGTATATATACACGTATGCATGTGAGCTGTTTGCAAGGTACATTGAAAGTTGGCAGTCTAGGGCCAAGAGGTTGGGTTGGAGGGACGGGTGTAGGATTCACAGTTAAGGCTTTGGGGCTTAAGCGTTTAGGGCTTCTATAGGGGTTATATAGGGGCTATATCTGTACGGGTTATTTAGGGTTTAGGGTTTAGGTCTTAGGGCTTCTAGAACTTGTACAGATTGATGTCCGAGTGTTGGGCACGCTCTGTCTGGTGTTTTGGTATTGCGGCCCATATAACTTGCACTGTTCTGAGCTTGAGATTTAACGGCTTATCTAGGATACGGGGCTTTCCCAAAAATGAAGGTTCCTTTAAATTATTTACTCGTGGCCTCTACACGAAGATTTATGTGTCTTGCGGTAGACAAGGAGACCTTCATTTGGCAGTCCGTATCAAGGGTTTAGGATGTTTCGGTAGTAGGGTTTGGAGCCTAGGAGTTGGTAGGATTGGTGGGTTTAGGGTTTAGTGTTTGGGATATCCACCACATTTCAGGTCCGCAAACTGAGAATTGCCAAAACTGTGGTTTAGGTTCGACTGTTGGCACGATTCAACCATGCATGAAACCATAGGTCTTCACACATATCAGGCCTCCCTTACACACCTCCAAGGTTTGAACTATGAGCCCAAGGGATGGGCCCCTAGGGTTTAGGGTTTAGGGTCCAAGTAATCCTGTTGTCTTTGTATACTTGCACCCACTAAACCCCTAATACACCCAAGAAAAGGCCCCTAGTATGGGGCCCCTTAATCCTAATGTCTTGTTCTACTTTTTCTACACCCTATAAACCCCGTACACCTCCCATAGTTTGGACCCATGAACACCAGAATCCGCGGCCATGCCCTAAACCCTAAACTGTAACTTTACCCTGAACCCTAAAGCCTCCAAACCTAACCTAAACCCTAAGCCGCTTTAGACCCACCACCTGAAGGCCTGAGGCCTACCCTCTGAGCATTACATGTGAAGCCATACAGGATGCCCTGTGCCTTAAGATTTAAGCCCGAGGCTCCCGGTTTAGGATTTAAGGTTTAGGGTTTAGGGTGTAGGATTTAGGGTTTAGGGTCTAGGATTTAGGGTTTAGGGTTTAGGGTCCCAACCCCTAAGCCCTCAACCTCAAAACCCTCAGCCCAAAAGCCCACAACTCCAAGCCCTCAAAGCCGAAAACTCTAAACTTGAAATCCCCAAATCCCAGGCCCCGAACACAGATTGTTAGGTTCTATGGGGTTTAGGGTTAGGGTTTATTGCTCCCACAGGTTCTCTAGGTAACAATTTTTTGGTCACTCATAATAAGCCCTTACGTAATGCAGGTACCCCCCAAAATCTTCCCGTGTATCTCTATATGCCCAGTACATAGTCTAAAGTCGTCTTAATTATGGCCTCCGTAAACCCCTAAGCCTTGGGTCATTCCCCCACCCAGTAACTGTTCCTAAAGGGGGCCTTATTAAGGGGCTATTATAACTCCTATTACCCCTTGTGGTAACTGTTACTGTAGGGGGGAATAACCCTAAACCCTAAACCCTAAACCCTTAAGCCCTAAACCCAGGGATCAGCCGAAAACTTCTCCGTGTCTGGTATCCGCCTGGACACGCAGACGCGAGGCTTCGCTCCGAGCTCCGAGCTCCATGGGCCATTTTTTTCTCGGGGGTTTAGGGTTTAGGGTTTAGGGTCTGGAACCATGAACCCGAAACCCCAAAAGAGTCTGGTGCTTAGTGCTGTGGGGGGGAGGGGGGTTTAGGTTTTGGCTAACTTTTGTCAGGTGCGGATATTACTTGAGTTTATTATCATTCTTCAGGTTTGGGATTCAGGATTCACGGTGCTGAAGAGTTAGGATTGGGCTGAAGACGCTGATGTACACGGGCTTTGACATGGTGCTTTGGAGGGAAGGCACTCGTGTCCAAGCAGATTTTTAGCCCATACTCACCTATAGTTGCTGTTGCAGTGTCCAAGTGAGCTTTGATGAGTTTGACTTGAAAGGGCGCTTTGGCGTTGGTATTTGGATTAGGGACTCTTGCCCTAAACGCTAAATAAGGTCCAAGGCTCATTTGCGTGAGGCAAGGGTTGACAGGATTGCACACTGGTGCAGGACTTGATGTTCTTCGTTGCATCCGAATATTTATGGAATTCTAGCCTTCATTCGTATCTTTACACTTGAGCCGTGAGCCCGTGAGCCCTTGCACCCAAAGTCTTGATCCCGAACCCTTGAAGTCTTGCGATTGAAGAGGAGCTTGCCAGAGCGGACCTTGTAATAGCGGCTTTATATACGCTTCATATGGCCGGTTGTCAAAATTATGGTCCCTTTTAGGATCCCTATTATAATACGGCACCTAATATTTAGGGTACCCAAAAAGGGACCATAGTTTTGACAACCACCCATATATTCCTACACAACTCCAAGCTCCCACCATTTGGAACCGCGACCACAGAACCCCAAACCCCTACTGTAGGACCCTAAAAGAAAACCTTCCACGCCCCTGGCGGCAGGCGTGACGACTGGCCCGGTTTCTGCCGACTTCGCAGCATTAAAAGCGAAGAAGGCGGGTGTCCAGTTAACACGGTTTATATAGGGTGCAGGGTCTGCCCCGAAGTGAGTCGTAGTCTAAACTCCTTAAAAGGGGTGATATAGAGAAGTATATAGGGACTATTATAGGGGTTATTAAGGGGGACATTTGGAGTTTACACTATGGCTCATGGAACCACCAGAGCCTCATAAAGGCAACTGCCATTCTAGAGGGGGCTAAGGGGGCGGCTACATTGTATGGGGATTGGTGCCATCTTAGCTTGCGGACCTCGTTAATTTGTCTTCTTTGGGCGTCAGACACAATTTTCCGGAAGACCTACTGGCCAAAGCAGATAGGTACTTGGACATGAGGGGCATATCAGCTTTTGATGCGCATGTTTCTGCCACCATGATTTCAGAATCTTGGTCGTAGGAGTTTTGTTTCCATGTTTGACAGGCCGCGAAACTATAGTTCCCCTTAAGTAGATAGAATATGGCTTTGGGTATAGTATAATACGATCCTCGTATACCCCACGTTCCATCTACTTAAGGGGGATTATATCCACATACGTTCCCGAGTCTGGAAGCACCATCAAGAACCCAGAGACAAACGGAAGGAAAATGGGGCCGGAATGCTGTAAACCCTAAACCCTCAAACATGCGCTGACAAACTTACTCCAAACTGAAGTCCTGATCACAGTGTTACCTGCCCCATGTTTACTACCTGTGGACCTGGTGGAAAGAAGTGCGCTTTTTCATGTGAGCTATAGTCCAAACTCCTTGAAGGGGGTTATTTGGGGGATTATATAGGGGTATGTTATAGGTTTTTAAGGGGCATACTAGGAGTTTAGACTATGGCTCATGTAGAATATCTTAAGCTGAAAACAAGTGGAGTTAAGCAAGCTTTAGACTATGTCGTTCCCTCTCAAAGTAACAGTTACCACCATGCCAGATAGCCCCTTAATAAAGCCCCTGCAAGGACCCATCCTGGGAGGGGGAATGACCCAAGCTAGAGGGAAGAAGAAAGGCGGGATGCCACATTTAAGCGGGTTCAGGGTTTAGGGTTTGGGGTTTAGGGTCTAGCCCAAGTCCTTGTCACCAAAGGAGGAATCTGGCTCAGATGACGCCCCGCGTGCTGAATCAGAATCGCAACATGGTAGTGTCCACAAAGGATTCTAAATCAAATATAATTAGGCCCCAGAATACTACAATCCTTCTCATTGGGACTTCTAAGCAGGGTCCCCTAATTTTTGGACACCTTCGTATGCGAACCTGTACATAGGGATGCGTCCATGTGCGCCACAAGCCTGGGCCAGGCGTTTGGAGTCATGTCCATACACGCCGCCGGCGCCGGAAACTTTGATTTTGCACATAGACCGTCATCACGAGTAACATAGGGTTTAGGGTTTAGGGTTTAGGGAGTAACATTCGGTTTTGGGGTGGTATACAATTTTCTGGAAAGGCCTCTCTGCGGAAGAGGGAATCTGACCCCTAAACCCTAGGCATTTGACGCAACTGCAAGAGGCCTCGGCTTGGCAGATGCACGCTAGTTGATGGGATGGGCTCCGCTGTCTAACACCAGGTAGGGAAACCTAAGTTGCAACTAGGCTATACTATTGTACTCTCTTATAACAATTATAATAACTACTATACGTAGATAACACTAGCGTCTTGCAACATGCCTACCTGGGTCCAAAACAATCTCGTCATCCAATCACTGCAGGCATCTTTAGGTCTTCTTGCAAGTGTCCTTCAAATTCCAGGCCCGTAGGATACTGTGAAGGCTTAAACAAAAGGCAATATAATCTTGAGGTTTATTTGAGGTACCATACACAAGAGTTCTACATGCAATCTAGAGCCATGATGTTAGAAATTACTTTGGCCGCTAGATTTCTCAAGGCAGAATGATTTCTCAAGGCAGCATTTTTTTGGTCATTGTCTAGTGCGGGTATATAGGGCTTCCTGGGACTGAACATGTTTGAATGCATTTTCCTTGTATCCTTTAGGAGATGATTAGCATGTATTCAGGCACATGCTTGAGTTTTGCACTAGTCCCTGTTCCTCTGAGGACATTTCCCAACCCCTGCATAGTCTCAAGATGTTCCAAGTCCCTCAGCGTAGCAATCTTTTGAGAAGCTCCACTGGGACTTGCTTGAGGCACCGACGCCTGGGTAAGACTTCAAAACAAATGCCCCAATATCACAGAAGGCGTTTAGAAGGCGCATAGCCGCTGTTATCGTAGCTTTTTGCGAAGTAAGTACAGGAAGCCCTAAAGACCCTAAAAGCTAAACCCTAAAACCCCTAAACCCTACAAACCCAAAACCCAAAACCCAACAGATTCCCGTCGGAGGCGGTAGCAGTTGCTTTAGCCTTGAACTGACAGCTGTTTGGATTTGTGTGTGTGCTTGGGGGTCAGGGTTTAGGGTTTCGGGCAGTCATATTTGACTTATATCATGGAATATAAAATGAAAAGTGGAAAATGAAGTGGACACTAGGGTTGTACGTGAATTGTATATGTGGCATAGGGACCACTCTATTACATTACTTAAGTATTTCAAACAAGGTTATCAGCAGGTATAGCTACTTTCCTGCCTACGTAAGACTCCTTCTATTATGTGAACTGTAGTCTCAACTCCTAGTATCGCCCGGTCCCCTACATACTCCCCTATACAACCCTCCTTCAAGCAGTTTAGACTATAGTACATGTAGCCATGAGCCTGCAAGTAGTACTGTTGATGCGAAAATGTTGGGCCCTAAGCCCTAAACCCTAAACCCTAAACATAAAACTGAGTGAGCCCGGGGCCGTCGAGCAGGGCGAACGCACCGAAGCCGGGGTGAGCCCCCCGGCCCCCCCTCGGGCTTCAGGAGGCTCGAAAACGCACAAAACCACTAAAAATCTGGGCGTCCAGCGCTTCAAGGTCCAAGTAACCTTTCAGGGCATCCCAGCTCCCAGGGCCTCCTGGGCCTCCCAAAGCCCTCCCAAACCTGTCGAGGATGCTCAATCTCTTTAAGGACAAGAAGCTTCGAGCCCAAACCTTGCACCGACCTGCTCTGGACGCACCGGCCTGCCCAGACAGGTTCATTTGTCCAGGAATGGAGGCATCCAGTCAGGGCACCACCTGAAGAAAACTAGACGCCTCGAGCCAGACCCAAACCCAAACCTGGCACCCATCTAGTCTGGACAGGTCCGCCTGGTTCAAGGCTCAAGGCCTCCAGGCCAGGCTCAATCTCAATAAGCACAAGTACTCTGGAGCCAGACCCAGCCCAAACCGCGCACCCGCCTGGTCTAAACCCTAAACCCCAAACATAAAACCCTGATCCTAAACCTTAAAACGCGCCTCGCATCCCAATTGCATGCAAGGTTAAAATTTCCGTAGAAAGCTTACGCCCTAAACGCGGGTTCCTAGATCCTACACCCTAAAGTCGGTAGCCAAAGCAGCTTTTTTCCTGGACTTACTATACATATATATATATACTTTCATATTGTATATATATGTATATATATATATGGGTATCTGTATGTATGAACATATATAGATACAACCCGTACAGCCATGTACTAGCTCCAGTCATCCCGATTAATAACACACTTACTGAATCTTTAAGTCCCCTTATAACCCCTTTAAGGCATGTAATAAACCCACTTTCTAAGTCTTCCTGACCCTTCTGAGGCTCATGTGCCAGATTGGACGCGACACGGAGACCCCAAAGCTCTAGCGGAGGCGGTTTAGGGCTTAGGGTTTAGGGTTCAGGCGTTAGGGTTTAGGGTACTGGTCTAGGGTTTGGGGTATAGGGGTTAGGGTTTAGGGTTCAAGCGCATCGTGAAAGGCTCACCTGGGCCCCAACTAACATGGGAGCCCACCAGGGGCTCCATGAAGATCGGTGTCCCTTGAAAAGGTGTTCATCTGGTGGCTTCCACGTTAGTTTGTAGCAGTTCCCTGGGTTTTGGGTCTGGTGTTTTTAAAGATTTGGGTTTTACTGTTTGAGGTTAGAGTCGAGGTTTCCTAGGCGGCATGTAAAATTAAGATTCGAGTGGTTTCGTGTATTGCCGCATTCTCATGGGCTGTGCGGCGCCTTTTCGGCTGTGTTTTTGGCATGGTTGTTAGCCCTTCAGCATGTGACTTACTTCTAAAGTGGGTTTGGGTATGCTCAGTTAGAGAAAGCTTTGCCCAGCATACGCTTACATGCCGCACTGTACATCTCTTGCCAGCAACGGCATGTTTCCAGTGGGTTGATTTCGATCCTATGAGAAGATGTCCTGGATGGACTACAATGGTGCATCTTTTGGCTTATAGGGTAGATAGGTTGGTGCAAGATTTCCTCCACCCACAGTAGAGCTGAAAAGCCCTATACCCTGAACTCTAAACCCAAAGCCCTAAGCCTTAAACCCTAAACCCTCAGCCCTAAACACTGCACTCGAAACCCGAAACCTTGAACATTAAACCCTAAACCCTAAAGCCTAAATCCTTTGAACCCTAAGATGCCCCTAACCGAAACCTTACTTGGGACTTAGCAACTATTTGCAAGTGGGCTTATAACCTTGATTATGATCCCCCTACATGGGCTTGTAGGGGGTTACCCCAATTTTGAATTATCAGTAGGTTGATAATCCCAGTTAAAAACAGCTACTAAGTCCCATGGGCCCCGAAATAACCTTGAGCCGAAGGCCTTGACGATTGCTCTGGGACAGCTTCAAGAGTCCTACGACACGGAGGACGGATGGACGGCATTCTGCAGTGGCGTATCTTAGGACGTCGGGTTGAGGAGTTGGGGGTTGTAGGATGTAGGGTTTGGGGTTTAGGTATCTATTCCCCTATAAGCCGTGGCTCAGGATTTTGGATTATTAGATACTCTTAGTCTCGCTGCTATTCTTACAGTTCACCCCCATCACGGGAAAGTTACGATCCAGTCTGTCCTTGCAGGACGAAGATGAGGGTGAGACAGCTCGGCACTCAATCTGGGGTTTTGGGCATAGACCATGAGTTCCCCTTTTACCTCCCCCCCTTGGTGCCCCTTTAACTAGCTTGAAGGAGCCCCCCATTCTTTCCTTGAAGGGGGGGGAGTAGTACAGCAGATGGATGACGGGTCATGAATGTAGCCAGTATGACTACTAGGTTTCCTCTTCCAGTACTAGAGACTGTGCTACTGATGATGGTGGGCATAATTTGGAAACTGCTCCCACCCAGCAACAGTTGGGTACTCCTGGAGGCATGGCATTGTAACCCCTAATTAAAGATCACACATTTCCTACGATGAATCCTATCGGCTGATGCTTTTCCAGCACAACTTGTTCAAAGTGTTTGCCAAGGAGTTTGATATTGGGCTTTATACTGTCTATTTCAGAAAGCTATCAAGAGCATGGTTTGGACTTGGGTGGTACCACATCATACGACAGGCCATGAAAGATTTCGGCATCTTTAGTTACAACTGCGCGTCATGGTGATCCCCAATACTAGACCCTAAACCCGAAACCCTCCGTGCGTCATGGTGAGCCCAAACCCTAAACAATAGAGCATTTCTATGGAACAGTTTGGCAACAGTACTTTGTCGGAGCCTCACCCATTGACAGAGGGTTGCAATCGGGTTGTTATAGGGTTGCAAAGAGGATGTGGGAGCTTTTCAAAATTTACCTTAGATCCCTAAACCCTAAACCCTCAATACCCTCAAAACCCTGAAGACCGTAAAACCTCAAACTATAAAACCCTAAAAGCCTAAACGCCCTAGATAGCCCTACACTATCCTGGTCCCAAAGGCCGCCTGCGTTTGAGAACTCCCATTTAGCGTGCTAGCTAACTCTAAACCTTAACCCTAAATTGTAAACCCTAAACTCTAAACCCTAAACCCTAAACTCTAAACCCTAAACCCTAAACCCTAAACCCTAGACCCTAGACCCTAGACCCTAGACCCTACACCACCTCTAGGGTCCCTCAAAATATCCCCTCCAAGGAGATTCGCAGTTCGCGAACACCGGAATTGGAGGTACCTCTGGAAGTTGAATACTACTATAGTATATTGGGGGTTTAGGGTTTAGGGGTTTGGGTTTAGGGGTTTGGGTTTAGGGGTCTAGGGTTTAGGGTTTAGGCTTGGGTTTAGGGTTTAGGGTTTAAGGTTTAGGTTTTTGGGTTTAGGGTATAGGGGATGATGGAAAAGAGAATGGAAACTACTATAGTATATTGGGTGTGTATATAGGGATAATGGAAAAGAAAATGGAAAGCATGATCGTATGTTGGGGTGATATTGAGATAATGGACAATAGAATGGTTACCTTGTGACACTGAGAGAATCCCCTCTCCCAGATATTACACCTCCCCACCGCCTAATACGGGGAATAAGTACTCTAAACCCTAAACCTTTATATTGGGAGTAACGACTCCAAACCCGAAAACCTAATATGGGAATAATTACTCTAAATCCTAAAGCCTGATATTGGCAATAATTACCAGTGGGCTTTCGGGAGACTTATCGGGGGAAGGTTGTTTGTCAGGTCAGTTTTTTGCTTCTGCTGAAGCGCGACTAAAGTCGTGGGGCAGATGATGCAAAGGCAATTCTTTCACGGGCAAGCCTTCATGTAGGTAGGGCTTAGGGTTTAGGGTTTATGGTTTCGGGGCTTAACCCTAAGACCTAAACCCTGACCTAAACCTCAACCGGGTAGATCCCCAAAGCACCCAGATAAAACCAACTCTCCAAGAAGCCCTATAGTTGGTAATTACCTCCCCTTTTTTGGGGTTTAAGGTTTAAGTTCTTAGGGTTTAGGGTTTAGGGTTTAGGATATAGGGGTTTGGGACCGCTTTTACTAAATATTCCCAATACCCTATAATATGGACAGTGGGAGTATTTGATATTTGGGGAGGGGGGGGCTTGTTATATCGGGGGAGGGGATTAAGGGATTGATTCATTGCCTTAAAGGTCCCTTTGGAGGGGGTCTGTCCCATTTGCCGGCCCCTTAGGAATCTGAATCTTATGCAGAAGCCGCAGTAATTACGCATACTATGGTCCTAGATTCTTAGTACAATTGCCGTAACGTGTACCTCAAAATGATGTTGGTGATGACCTAAGGCGCGACAATTCCTTGGAAATTCCCATGACAGCCCGGATCTCTACTTCATTTTCTGTGATCTTTTCCATTTGATTCTCCATTATTGGTATTGTAATTCTCAACAAACCCTTACCCCAACGCTTAAACCTCATAAAACATCAATAATACATGCTTCGGAAGGGCCGAGACCGTCCAGAACACTAAGTCCTAAGCCCTAAGTCCTAAATTCGGAGCCCTGGAAACCCCAAAGATTAAAAACCCGAGCCATGCTGCAATCCCGCAGCTGAGATGGTAGTATTTGGGGGCTTAATCTTGCCTGCCGTTAAGGAATTACCGGAATATGGCAAGCTTTTGGGGCTGAGAATTAAGCTACCAATAAGAATATGCAGACTTCAATGGAAACTCAGGCTACACAAGGCACACCCTAAACCCCTAAACCCTAAACCGCACCGTTTGGAGTTTAGGGCCCAGGGTATCCTGCAATATCGAATTACCTGCTTACCTGGGCAGGCAGTAGATGCTTCGGCGCAACCGGAGGCCGGAGTGATGCTACAGTTCTAGTAGTTTAGGGTTTAGGGTTTAGGATTTAGGGTTTAGGGTTTAGGGTTTAGGATTTAGGGTTTAGGGTTGAGGGTATATAGCTCCAAGCCAATATAATGTAGTAGTTTCCATTTTCTTTTCCATTATTTCGATATAAGCCCACTATACTAGAAGAGTTTCCATTTTCTTTTCTATCATCCCTGTATGAGCCCAGCATACTAGAGTAGTTTCCATTTTCTCTTCCATTACACCAATATTCCCGAATATCACCCCTATTAGGGTCGTATAGGGTTCAGGCCGGATTTATGTGCGGATTTCGTTGAAAATCGAAGCCGCTATAGTATAACATGGTCTAAATACGGGTTGTATAGTACTAATGGAAAAGAAGATGGCCAATATCATATCATACTGAGGTTATTCATAGGCATTGCGAGTTTCCATAGTAACCTTACCTTGCACGAGTTGTATCTATCTGGCCTTGACGGTCTACTTGGAGGCCCATGGGACTTAGTAACTACTTACACTTGGGCTTATAACCCTACTTATAATTGGGGTAGCCCCTATAAGGCCATTTAGGGGGATTATAATTCAGGTTCAAGCCCAATTATAAGTACTTACTAAGTCCCATGGGCCTCCAAGTAGGGCTTAAAGGGAAAGCCTTGATACATGACAGGATCGCTTGTGGCCTCGCACTTGTGCATGTGGTCCCCTAAACGGCCCGAACCCCTAACCCCGAAACCCTGAAGCCAGGACTACATGTAGACATGATCCGCTGCATAGCCATTATCTACGCCGCTACTGTACAGTCCTAAAACTCAAATGCACATCCTGCACCTACACCCCGGGCCCCAAATCTAAATTTTGAATCCCCAACAAACCCTAGACCCTATTTTCACTTAGCTAGTCCGAAGTCTAATGCTATAGACCCTTAACCTAATGTTGGGAGAGGGTTGACACCGAAAATCCTGCATGACACCAAGTCGCACAAACCGTGGGCATACTTGGAGGTCAGTATCGTAAGACCATGCAGGATGCGTAAACCTTGAGCCCTAAAACCCTAAACCCTCAACCCTGAGCCCTAAACCCCGAACCTTAAACCCTAAACTCTGAACACCAACTCTGAACCCTAACCTGCCAAAAGGACGCCCCGGACTGGGAACGCAATACCGTTCCTAGCCAGCAGGGCGTAAGACCTCCGGCGCGCAAGCCTCTTCCTGCCAGGGACTTAAGGTTTATGGTTTAGGGACCCCAGCCCTTAATCACAGCCCTTACTGTGGGGTTCGACTCTCCCAGGTCTATTCCTATGAGTGCGGTGGGGTCCCCGCGACATCACGTTTAGGGCATTCACGACGGGACTGATTGAAATGGGGCACTTGTGAGAGGGGTCCAACATCACTTCCTGTATGTCTTGTAGGAAATGAGTCCGGGCACATTTCCGGGTACCCCTTGAGGGAGAATGTTTAGGGATTTTTAGGGTCTTGGACTCGGGGTTCAGCGCCCAGGCCATTGGTTATAGGGCTTAGGCTCCGGGTGTAGGGTTTAGGGTATAGGGCTTGGGGTTTAGGGCTTAAGGTTTAGGGCTTTGGGTTTGGTTTAAACTAGGCATCCAGGGAGTTGCCGGTGTTTAGAGGTCAAGGGGTAAGCTTGGAGAAGTCTGTTTTGTTGTGATTCTTTGCCGTCGTTGCTACATTGATAGTCAGATGGGCTAGCTGGAGTGTATTGGTTTAGGATTTGGGTTTTGGCGTCATCGGAGCAGTTTTTGGCAGAGTTTTAGGTTCAGTGTTCCGTACCCTGCGAAAGCGGTCCCCCCTAAACCTGCCATTTCAAAGTTACAGGGGTTGCCAGAGTTTGTAGGACAACCAGACTCTCGAGATTGTAAGCTGATCCCTCCATACACTTATGGATTCCCCGGCCGACTGAACCCTAAACCCTGGACCTGTCTTGGATCCCCTGCAAGTGACTTTCATTAGCCCTACTCAGGGGAACCCATGACACACCCAAAGGTTCCCCCCTTGCTAGCTCTAGGCCGTCAATCTGCATGGATTACCCTACTACTGCCTTCTATACTAACCCCTAAGTTCCCCCGCCAAACATATCGCATTTCCTTATATGCCACCCCGCGAAAGCATTTGCGATTTTGGGTGGACTGCGCGGCCGAACTTCTGATGCTCTTTCTGGCAGCAAGTGAAGGAATGCCAAGAATCTTGCCTGCCTCAAACTGTCTTCTGACGGTAAGTACAAAGTCAAGTAGAACCAAGAGAGCACTACTGGTAAGTGATAATTGTAATCTTCTTGTGGAGACAGTTCGTCTTTGAGGTGCGCGGGCATCCAAAAATTGTTTGAAAGGGGTTGGAGGACACGTGTAGTTCGGATGAGGTAATATATGAGATTGAGCGGGACCCCTATGATCTAACTCAGTACTGCTATAGCCCCCCTTACGTCCCCCCATAGAATACACATGCAATTTCCAAAACCCTGCTCATCGAATCCCATCCTCCTAACATTAAAGCCCCCCAACCCTTAATTTTAGATATTCCCAGTATATTATAGTGTGCCACTACGGGAATATCTATAGCAGCGGGGTGAGGGGCTTCAATATCGGGGGGAGGCAACTAGTTACTCTAAACCCTAAACCCAACCCCAAGTCGAGTGGGGGAAATTGCCAGGCTCAAGCTTGTTGCTTTTCCTGACAGTAGAGCCTTCCTTCACTTGCAGGTACATACGTAGGGCTAGAGGACGTTAGGATAGCTGTGGCTAGAACTAATCAAGAAAGTGTTTTGGGGCAGCTGCGCTTAGAGCGGCCCATGAGTCAGATCTGTTGGAATGGGAAATAGTGACCCTCCAACAGATGTGGTTGACTCCTGCAACTACCTGGCAAGTGATTGCTTGTGCTGTGATGCTACCTGTAACAAGCATGTAGGGTTCCTTGAGAATCTTCTGGATGTCAAGGTACGAATGGATCAGGTCGAGTACGTGGACCAAGGACGCGGGCCGCCTCAAAAGCGATGTCCTGGGATCTGGTGTAGGGTTTTGGGTTGGGGGCTCGGGGTTAAGGGTTTGGGGCTTAGCATGTGCATTGAGGTGCCACTAGGAGAATCCCCAGCTCCCAAAGCGAACTGCTCCACAACCTAGCTGTTTGCTGCAACGGAAGGCACGTAGCGGTGTTCGTTGCAGTAGAGGGTCTTGGTCGTGGCGCCTTGTTTTCTCATTTTAGGAAGGGGGCATGCCTACCCAAATGTTGTCCAGCAGCACTCAACAACTGGAAGGGACTTTTGCGGACCTTGGTAAAGTCGGAGGGCTGAAGTGCAAAAAGCAAAGGCTATTCTACATGAGGACCCTAAACGCTGAACCCTTCGAGCAGGCTGATGCCTCAGATGCTAGATTTTTCAGGAGAAGAAGGCCGGGACAAGGTGAAGAGTCCGAAACTCAGACTTGCTCCAGTCCCTGAAGATTCTAGGGGGTTTAGGGTTAGGGTTTAGGGTTTAGGGTTTAGGGGTACCCTGCAAAGCTTACGGATCCGCCAGAATAGTGAGGGTTCCCTTTAATTTAGGGCTTTTTCAAGGTTAGTTTGAGAAGCGCCAGTTTCTGTTGCCACAGGCACGGGCCCCGTCTGTAGGACTTCTCCTTTTAAAGAGCTTTACGCCTTGGAAATCCTCATATCATCGCCTAGCTCCATGGCGTTTTTATCTGCGAGTGGTTTAAAACAGGCAGATCATGAAAGCATGCAGGCAAACTGAACATCTAGCTGACATGAATGGGTGCGTTGCCCGCTGTTCAGCAACATGACCCTTCAACCCTAGATCAAACCAAGTGGCCTTAAGGCGGATTCTGGCAGATTCAAGGAATTCGGTACAGTTTGGGGAACATGACGGCCCCGCTACCCGCACCTTGGGCCTTCATGTGATTTTTTGGTTCGTTTTTCTCTTGATCTGTAGGTTTGGGGACCCTAAGCCCTAAAC
>CAJNIZ010048141.1:0-18961 GCA_905231905.1 Symbiodinium pilosum | reverse complement strand
CTAGCCCTTGGAAGCCCTAGGTCACAATTCTGGGTTGCTGTTAAGGAACTTAAATTAAGTTACTATATTGGGGAAACCCTATTATTTACTATATATACCCATTATGGTAACTGAATTTAAGCTCCTAAACCCTAAACCCTATGTAATCCCTATAGCCCTATATGATGCCCTATAGCCTTATACAGTCCCCATTTACTTCATTTAAGGTCCTTAACAGCAACCCAGTCAACCCTTCCGTGTGGGGGGGGGGGGCGGATTTTCGTGTGCCGGGACCAGGTGCTGGGCAAGAGCGAGATGATTCGCCCGCAGCCTAGATTGGGGTTTAGGGTTTAGGGTTTAGGGTTTGGGGTGTAGGGTTTAGGGTTTAGGGTTTAGGGTTTGGGGTGTAGGGTTTAGGGTTTAGGGGTTTAGGGTCTAGGGTAGATTGGGGATTCCATAAATAGGGGAGACCCCAAAATTCCATAATCCTTTTTACAGCCACCACTCAAGGATCATAATCCTAATCGTAAGGATCCCCAAAGAGGGACCTCTAATTTTTGGAAGCATCTCCGATCGCCCACGAGACTTGTCTGAAGGTAATTTTTGAGCTGATTGGAAGCATGCATATATATATATATTTACACATAATTAATTAGGTGTATATATATATATGTATATATATGAGCCATAATCCAAATTCCTTAAAGGGGGTTATAGAAGGGATTATATAGGGGACTGCGATAGGGGATATGAAGGAGGAGACTAGGAGTTTAGACTATGGCTCATACATACTTACACGTTTCCCCTGGTCTCTCTTAATACGGCCTTAGAAAAAGAAGTACAACGTATCCCTTCCTGTTAATCCCTTTAAGGATGCATCTTACATGGCTTGTCAGGCAATCCCTCCGCGTAAAGCTGGCGCTTTTTACCATCACTACAGTCACGGCAACACAAGCCCGTGGCCCATGTTGATTGCTTCTAGGGCGCCACCTAATTGGTTAATGGAACTCCTGAAAGGCTCCTGACTTTCGAAAACTGTTAGAACCAACATCCCAAGTTCAACTCGACATTGTCAACCCTGAACCCTACATCCTTAACCTGAAGCCCCCAACCTCAAACCCCGAAGCCCTGAACCCCTGAACGCTACGTAAGCCCCTGAACCCGAACCCCTCATCCCTAAATGCTAAATCCCAAACCCCAAACTGGATACCCAAACCCATTCCCAAGCCCCGAATCACTCGGAAAGAGGCCTTTTTCAACTTGGCCTGGGGCGCCCAAGACCTCACGGCCGGGGTATGCGGCTTCCGGGTTGTGGTTTAGGGTTTAGGGTTTAGGGTGTTGGGTTTGAATTAGGATGTGGGGATTAGGGTTTACGATTTAGGGTTTAGGATGTGGGGTTTAGGGTTTACGATTTAGGGTTTAGGGTGTGGGGTTTGGGATCGAGGGGTTAGGGTTTGGAGTTTACGGGCGGGCTTGAAATGAGGGTGGCAATTAACTTCATGGCTCCAGTTAGGCTTTGCAGGAGTGTGGTTGGATTCTACAGGGCGCAGTAGAGAAACATGCAGAATGGCGGCTGGACGTAAGCAGGAGGGAAAGCACTGCAACTGCAGTCTGTCATCGCTATAACTGCAGTTCTCCCACTCATTTTTCTAGCTATCTGTACCCCTGAACCTCCAAGTGTTCTTGAAGCGCTGGCTCAATTACCTTAGGCTATTAATGGGCCGGGCGCAAGGGTTGCAAGACGCGGATTGACACATGAACCCTAAACCCTGTCATGTGCGGCGCTTCAAGCTCTGGTATGTATTCGGGTCTCGGCCCTTGAACCGAAATCCCTTTTAGGCTGGGCTTCAAGGTCTCCACGTTGTGAACTAGGCCTGTAAGCTTACATGCATGCTCAACAACTCTCATGAACTAATCATCCTTATGTAAAACCCCACATGCCAGACCCACGTAGGCAATGAATGGAGATTCCTAACTTTCCAGATTTCCTTTTTTCTCTTCATCAGGGTTCTGAAGCAGGACGAAACATTTAAAGACACTACCCGAAACATCAAAACTCCAAACCATAAACCTAAATCCAAGCCCTAAATCCCAAACCCTAAGCCCCAGACCCTAAACCTTAAACCTTAACTAAGCAAGCGGAAGTCAGGCGAACGGCTGCCAGCAGATCAGCTGCTCTTCTTCAATTTTTTGGGTCGGTCATTAAGGTAGGGAGTGGAGCTTAGGGTTCAGGCTTTAGTGACATTACCCAATAATGGCGAATGACAAGGAAATGACATGATTGCTAGGGAAATGGAAGCTGGGGATTTTATAGGAATATATCGTTATCGTGTTTCGGGTTTAGGGTTAACTTGTTGGTTGTTGGCAGGGAGTGAAGGATTCGAACAGAAGTGGAAACTGCTGTAGGGACTACCAAGGGATCGCTGCTTCAGTCCTGGCTAACCATAGGTAAGTTTCAGTTTCGTTGGGCTTCAGGGTTTGGGATTTTAGTTGTGAGGCCCATTTTGTTTAGCCGGGTCCGCCATTTGGAGGTAGACTCCAGAATTTCGGGTCAGAGTTGAGGGGACTCCCTGCCAAGGCCTTGCTAGACGGGTTGCTGTTGAGGAACTGAAGATTAACATCATATGGGAACCCTATATTTCTTTATATGTCCTTTTGAGCCCCTGTGCACCCCCTATTTAATTCCAGTGTCCATGCCATGTATATATCATGTCCTTTTCCATATCAGCTCAAGTGCCCTGATGGCAAATCAAGCCCCAAACTCAAAATCCTAAACCCCAAACCCTAAATCCCCAACCCTAAACGCTAACTCCTACACCCTAAATCCTAAATCCTAAATCCCAAGCCCTAAACGCTAAATCCTAAACCCCAAATCCAGTAGAGGCCGTTTCGGCCGGTCCTTGGCTCTCCTTCTGCCTGCCCCCTTCGAGCTTCATCTCTTTACATCACTTCATGTGGGACTCTGACGATGTACGGTAGAATTTTTAATGCAATTGTCGGTGAGTGTGAGTGCGTATTGGTTTCTGTACGTAGGGTGCCTGAGACCATGACTCTGATTTTCTTCTTCACACGCGCCAGTTATTTTAGATCGTTGATCTTTTAGTTCAGATATGGTCCTCTTACTTTCTCAAGGTTAGCGTCTCTCGTGCTGTATTAGTTTGTGACCACATCTCTTCTCAAAATGTAGTGAAAGTCTTGCGAGCCGCATGTTGACCTGCAAGTACAGCGTCTCAAATGCTGAAGCCTAGCCCATTACGTCCTAGAATCCCTACGCCCGACATCCAAAGCCCACGCTCTGCTCATAAAACCCTGCGCCCTCCATCCCAAGCCTTACATGCTGCGCCTGAAGTCTCATATTCTAAGCCTTAACCCCTAAACCCTCCGAAGCCCTCAAAGGACATCCAAGCTGATTTGAGCCAAGGCGCCATCGAAGCTTGCCATTAGCCGCAGCAAGCGCTGCCCCAAGTAGGATTTAGGGCCTAGGGTTGAGGGTGCCCAAAATGGATGTTTTGCATGTTGTGCCAGTCTAGAGGGGCAGGGTGGACGGAGAAGTCTTGAATCAGGCAGGAACACCAGGAGCTGTAATTTCAATAGTATGTGTGTGTGTGTGTATACGATGGTGCAAGGTTGCTTCCATGTGAGCCATAATCTAAACTCCTTGAAGCGGCTTAAACAGGGTAGAGGTTATTAAGGGGATACTAGGAGTTTACTATAGCTCATGTGTCTGAGAACCTGGAGCCTGCTTAGGTTTCAGGGCTTTCTGCATGACCAGAATTTTCAGAAGCTGCTATGTGTCGGTTTTTGAATCACAAGGCGGCCATGCATTAATGATTGTTGAAATGGCCAGTGTCAAAACCCTAAACCCTACACCCTAAACCCTAGACCGCTTTGGGAGCTTCTCAAAAAGGACTAGCCCTGCATGCATGGGGAGTCCTTTGACCATCCTGGTTCCTAAGAATACGGACTGTAAAGTAAGTACGTAAGGAATAGTACTGAGTGAGTAGCTAAAGGAAACAAGGGCGGCTGATATGAATTTTTCACAGCTTTGACAGTTCCGCTTCCGCCTGTTTTTGTAGTGAGCTATTGACTTTGGTCGCTGATTCGGAGTCAAATTGTATCTGCACAACGATTTTTCTGTTTCCATCCCAGAAACGCACTTTCTAGGGATTTGCCAGCAAAAAGGTGAAAGATTTGCTACAGACGAGTTTGCGTGACTTGAGCTTGGAAGCCCGCGTGACATCCCAATCTCAGTGTAGAAGCCACTCCCATTCCCTGATCCCTGAACTTAATCCATACATGCCGTATATTACCCAGCATATATGTTATATATATATACATATATATCTGCTCATATACTTCGAATGATGAGTTGTTTTTTGCACCAAGGTCCTTTCCAGAAAAGGCCTGCGCTCCCAGTCTAGTATGCCTCAAGCCGTGGATGGAGGGAATCTTGTACCACCCAAACTGGTAGTTTTCCAAAATGGGGGGACCCCAATATAGACCCCCAAAAACTAGAATCCTTAGTATTGGGACCCAAAAAGGTACACCTAATTTGGGAAACCCCCAAATGAGATAGGGTTTCATTGTGGGTTTTGGTGAGTATGTATAGGATTCCATTGGAATGTTGATGAGTGTATATCTCTGGGGTCCAACTTGGGGATTATTAAATATATAGCTTATTATACAAAAGCCATAGGAGGACCCCCCGCCCTGTAATAGTGGTATAGTAGGAATAAGAAGAGGACCTTAATGGAATCCCTAATATCCCCTTTTGTCACTACTACAGGGCAGGGGGTCCACCCTAAACCTTAAACCCTGAAACCCTATGAGGATAATTACCGTTCTTTAGGCTTTGTGATCTGGCTCCGTAGGATGTATGATCTTCAGGGTTTAGGTTTTAAGGGTTAGGATTTAGCGTTTAGGATTTAGGTTTTTGGGGTTTAGGATTTGGGATTTAGTTGCGGGTTCACAGGAGGGACCCCTAAAAGAGGAGCCCTAATTCTACAAATTCATATTCTCGTATGTAGTCTTTACTTGCCCCCGCGCAGAAAGGTACTCCGGATAGAACCCTCTTCATCAAGGGTCCCCACATGGCGCCTGGTTCGTTTACTTAGTAGGCTTTGGACAACGAAGCGCACAAAATTATGAGCAACCCCGGGCATGTCACGGGTCCTGTTTTTCGATACGACACAAAAACCCTGACAAATGTGTCCGGAAATCCGACTGCAGATCCCAACAAATCGTTTTGTCAATATTCGGCTTGCTAAGGGGCCAATAACATAGGAGTCCCTTGGTAGTTTAGTCTAGCCCTGATGATAGGAATCCACGTATAGCACTTCCCCATTGATTTTCCACTGTAACTCGTATGAACCTAACCCCAAACCCCAAACCCTAAACCCTAAACCCCAAACCCTTAAACCCTAAACCCTAAACCCAGGCATGGCACCTTACTTGGCAGAGCCTGCATGCAGGGGATGTAGAAGAATAAAAAATTTCCAGCAGTGATACCTGGCGACTCGTACATAATCTCATTGGCTCTTAGTAGGGTACATATATATATATATGTATGCATACATGTAGCGTTTAGGGTTTGGGGTTAATTAGTAGCGCATACGCGACTATACTATACAGGTATTATGTAGGGACTGTATTCCCATATTCCCGTCTAAGAACCAGCAAGCCGTTATGGCAGCTTATTTGAATTCTTGAGGCCGCAATATTGCCCGGAGCCCTAAACCGCGTGATCAGCCTCGGACTTATAACTTGTTCCCAAAACCCCTAGATCCCAGACCTGTCCTGACATTCCTTATAATCCTTTTCAAGCCAGAAATATCTTCAGATGCCCACTAGAACCCCTTTAAAGCCAGATATATCCTTACATACCCATTATAACCCTTGTACATATCCTTAGATACGCACTAGAACCCTTTCAAAGCCAGATATATCCTTACATACCCACTATAATTTGGGTACTGCCCCCCCTCAGTAACAGTTGGATAATACTTTTAATATGGTTATATATAGCCCTTAATAGGACCCCTAGTATAGATTGTTACTGGGTGGGGGCAGTACCCAACCTAAACCCTAGACCCTTGAGCCCTAAACCCTACATAATCCCAGTATAGTAGTTTCCATTTTCTTTTCCATTATCCCAAAATAGCCCCTATATAACCCCTATATAACCCCTAAACCCCCCAAACCACCCCTATAATCCATTTAAAAAGATTGCCAGGAGAAGCGTGCTGGCCCTGGAGGCCCAGAGGGCCAAAACTGGCAGAGGGAATGGAATAGAACATGGAAGCTACTATTTGAGCCATAGGGTTATATAGGGGATTATGTGGGGGATTACTATGGGGGTTATTAAGGGGGATACTAGGAGTTTAGACAATGGCTCATTAAGGGTTTAAGCATTAGTGCTTAGTGTTGAGGAAAAAGGGTTTAGGTCTTTAAGGTTCAGGGATAATGGTTTAGGGGTTAGGGTGTAAAGTTTAGGTTTTAGGGTTGGGGGATATTTGGATTACTACAAGGGGGTTGTATAGGGACTACTACAGGGATCCATGGGTGGCAGGGAATGACAACGGGAATGGAAACTACTGCCAAGGAAGGGTGTCGGGCTTCAGGGGTGGGATTAGGAACACCCTCAAGGGTCGGCTTCTAAGAGCCTTTCTGTTTTCTCTTTAGTTTCCCCTAAGTAAAAGGGACTTTACTCAGAGTCTGCAAGTCCCCAGAAACCCTAAACCCTAAACCCTAAACCCTAAATTCCTCTTAATCTTAATCCCAGGCTTTGGGATGCGACATCATGAAAGAAAAGCAATCTCTAAACCCAAGTGGGCTCCATGGGGTTCCGCAATGTTGTGCACCTTAAGCTCGATTCGTGCTAGCTGTTGGTAGAGAAGGCTGCTAAACTGTTTCAAGTCTTCAGGTTTAGGGTTGTGGAGACGGATTATGGGGCAAGTAAGAATTGCGAAATATAGGTGCTTACAGGATCCGAATAGGTGTTTGCAGTATACTGCTCGATACTCTATGAGGATGTATGAGAGGATTACATTGACGATTTAGGCATCTACATGAGGTCCGATCGGAGTCCCAAGCCCCCGTCCGGATTGTTCACCAGATTCCTGTTTTGAAATTTAGGGTTTAGGGTTTAGGGTTTGTACCTGTCCAACTCAACCATGACCAGGGACATGCTGACTGGTTGAGCAGCTAAACACAAATCCCAAATTCTAAGACTTACAAGGTTTTTTTTTGTGAGAATATTGGAATAGATTCCTATATAATCCCTATATCATACGGTAGTATCCCAAAGTAAGGGGACCCCAATATAGACCCCCAAATACTATAATCCTTCTTATGGGAGCCCCCACAAAGGTACCCGTAATTGGAAAACTTTCACATATTCCCTTATTCCTTTACAAAAGCCAGTAAGAAGACCTAGCCGAGTTTTGTGGCAGGTGAGGTGGCAGAGTCCGGATTTGACAAGGCCAACCAGGCAGCTGCCAGACAGTCTGACCTGTTTGGGGTTACTGGGAGTTGGTAGGGAATAAGGGAATACAGTATATAGGGATGATATAGGGATTATATTTCCTTTGCCCCTACTAAGAACCCAGTAAGATAGGGTTCAGAGCTTCTTTGTCTGCAGGTTTGTGTAATATCTGATACGGGAAATCTTGCATCAATGTACGTAGTATACTGGAGTATCATGGTTCCAAGGCAAGGTTCAAGGTTCTTAGAATCATGCAGGATGATTAGTATCCGCCTAAAATTTTCAAGGTCTTTTCCTGGGTTTTGGGATGTGAAGGTTGGTGTAATGTGGTTGCTTGAAGTCATCCGTGGGATTTGGGATGGTTTCATAGCCCGAAATGCCTTCCCAAGACTAACATGGAACCCCATGTAGCCCCATTTTGGAGGGACAGTAGCCTCTATACAGCTCTTTTTTAGGTTCCATGGGGGAAGGCTAGCCCTAAACCCTAAACCAGTGAAGCTTCCAGCAAATCATCAAGGCCATGGCGCTGCTTGAAGCCCAGACATAGCAGCTTCCATAGATAGGGAGATCCCCCTATAGACCCCAGAATGCTATAATCTTCATTCTTGGGATCCAAAATGGTACCCCTTGTTTTGGGAAACTGGAAACCTTAAACCCTAAATAACCCCTATATTTCCCAAAATGGTACCCCTTGCTTTGGGAAACCCAAAGCCCCAAATAATCACAATATTTCCCGAAATGGTATTCCTCGTTGGGGTAGGGAAGGAGGGACTGTATTATGTGGGGATGATATAGGGATTATATTCCCTTATCCCCTACTAACCACCAGTAAGATGATATGCCTGCCTGCTCCCTGCTTCTACCGGCTAAGCTGGAAAAGCCCGCCCAGGAAAAGCCCGCCTTCTTGCGGTTGCACTCATGCTACTGAACGCTACATGAGCTAAACTCCTTACAGGGGGGTTATTTAGGAGATTTTCTAGGGAATTACTATAGGGCTTATTAAGGGGGATACTAGGAGTTTAGACAATGGCACACATGACAATGCTGCGGTATGAAGGGCCCTGAACCTTGCAAATTCTCAATCCACCGTAAGGCTTGCAGCAAGAATGTTTGCAGGTTACCCCTGCTGTAGAGAAAGCCCAAGAGCGACTTGGCAAGACAACCATGTCCTTAGGGTTTTTGCGGTTCTGTTTTTTTTGTTTTTCGGCTTGAAGGGTGTAGGGTTTCAAGGGTTTAGGATTTAAGTTAGGCCAATCCCCCTAGAGTAATAGCCCCTACATAATGAGTTCGTAGGGCCCTAATACACCTACGATAGTCCTTTGTGGTGTCCACTACTGGGTGGGGGGTTCACCCAAGATCTGAAGGTTTAAGAGTTGAGCCCTAAATCCTAAGCCCGAAGCCCTAAACCCTCAGCCCTGAGCCCTAAGCCCTAAACCCTAGACCGCGCAAATCTGCCCGATATTCTTTGTACTTTTGGATTCAGGTTGCAGAACCGCAAACCCTAAACGGCGGGGCTTAAGGGTGTCAGGGTTCAGGGCGTAGGGTTTATCTAAGGTTGAAACCATGGGCCCTTAGTATGGGCCCTTAACCCTGGGGCCCTCATATACCTACTATATACTGAGTATACTCTATATGTAGCCTCAAGCGTGCCTAGAATCCCCCTAACAAGGCTAAAGGGCCCATATTAGGGGCCTGTACTTCTAACCTTAGGGTTTAGGGTTCGGTTTGAGGCTTTCAGACTTAAATGTTCTGTCACCAGACCCGGAATTCCTTCATGGGTCCAGAGGGATTAGGGTTTAGGGTAAGAATACCCAGGGAGGCCAATGCCTCTCAATTCAGTGTACCCCTTAACTGAGGTGTACATATTGGGCTGTTTGGGTAGGGCTTCTTGGGAGCTCTGCTTCATGGTGTTCTCAGGGTCTGTGTAGTCTGCATGTCACGGCACTTACACCTTTGCCTGATATTAGGAAAGGAGTTTTGAGTCCCCTTGTGGACGAATCCGGTCCCGCCAGTTAGAATACCACCCCCCCCCACCGAGAACCATCTGTGGCACACATTTTCCTGGTTGTGTAGAATAACATTGGGCACGTTTATTACTAGGGGGTGAGGGGGGATTGTTAGCAGGAGTGCAGTAGAACCGGAACCGAAGCAACGATCTTCAGAACAGAGATTGTGAGATTCTTGCCAGGTAGAGTTCGCTGTATGGGTCCCCAAATTGGGGAAGCCCAACAAAGCGTGGCTGCTAAGGTTCCAGGACTTTCTTCTTCGATTCTCAATATTGCGGGACTTGCAGCATGGGCCAGCTTGGCCATCGCCTCCCAAAATCCCTACACGGAACCCTGATGATGTTCGCGAGCGTAAGGAGCCTCGGAAAAAGTCATTTTCTTGCTAGTTTAGATTTCGCTGTCTTCTTGTCCTTAACCCAAACTGGGTGTCAATGCTTATGATGCTTGGGTACGCCGCAACAGCACACTGCTTACGCCAGTTTCCGCTTGATTCCCCACATATGAGGATCTGAGGATCCATCACCCATCCAAAACTTTTGACCCCACACACTAGTTTCCTGACAGGGGGTCGAAGGTTGCAGCGTCACTTCGTGTAAAGCATAGCTTTAGCCCGGTGCGCATCCACACTGGACCATCACAGCCAGGCCGGATCTCCACCTGCGCTAAAAGCATCTGAACTGGAGCCCCAACCCTTAAATCCACGAGCCCCCAAATCCTAACCTCAAACTCTGAGCTCCGAATCCTACCCTGGATGGAGGAAATCTTGCACCGCTTCGGACCCCAGAAAGATTTCCTTCATCCACAGTAGGTCCTCTCCCCCTAGACCTTTACCATGCCAAGTAGACCCTATACCCTAAACCGTAAACCTCTGTTAGCTATTATAACTTGAAGGTTAATGTCCTAACCCGGTAATGCCAAATAATGCCAAGCCTTCCTTATCCGGCAAGGCCAAATAGCGCCAGATGCCTTGGGCCTGCTTACCCGGTGATGCCAAGCACCCGGAGCCCCTTACTTTGGGGCCCATGGGACTTAGGGGGCTTATAGTGGTTACCCCAATTGTTAGTAGGGTTATAGGCCGAATTATAAGTAGTCACTAAGTCCCATGGGCCCCCAAGTGGCCGCCAATGCCTAGCCTGTTGGGCCTCCTTACCCGGCGCGGCCAAGCCCCTTAGGTTCGGGCGTTGGGGTTCGAGTGTTAGGGTTCGGTGTAATGTTCTGGCTTTAAGGCTATACAGAAAAAACGTGTGGTGGAAGGATATTTTGAATCTGGAGTGCTTGGAGTTGAGATGTCGAACCCTAATCCCTAAACCCTAGCCCCTCAAAACCTGAAAGCCCTAAATACCTTTTTGAAACCTAAAAACGTTAAACACCAAAAAACATCAGCAGCAACCCGAAAAACACTAAAGACCCTACGGCCCTAAGCACCCAAAAGCCCTACATTTTTTTTTAAAACCCTATGCCCGAAACCTTAAAAACCATGAACATCCTAAGTCCTAAACCCTATAAACCCTAACAACCCGAAACCCTAAACCCTAATCCCTAAATCTTAAACCCTAAACATCTAAAAACTTTAAATACCCTTAAAACCTATGAAGCCCTAAAAGCCTTAAACCCTAAGCCCTAAATCCTAAACCCTAGAAATCTAAAACCCTTCAATACCCTTAAAACCCTTCAAGCCCTAAAAGCCTTAAGCCCTAAAACATATAAACCTTCAAAACCCTTAAAAGTCCCTAGAAACCCTAAGCCCTAAGCCTTAAAAACATTAAGCACCCTAGAAACCCTGGAAACCCCAAGCCCGACACCCTAAGCCCTAAATCCTAAACCCGAAAACCCTAAAAACCTTAGATATCTTTAAAAGCCTATAAACCCTGTAAACCCCAAAAACCCTAGAAACCCTAAGCCCTAAACCCTAAGCCTTCCCTCCATCTCAGGAAGGCGGAGAAGCCACCTGCCGACAGGGTGCAAGCCTTTACTTCCTGCTCGGATTCAGCTTGAGGTTTGCGGTTATGTAGGGGTTATGTTCGGGATATGTTTGACCCAGACCCCTGATTGATAAAGGGTTGAGGGCTTAGAGTTGTGGGTTCGCAGTTTAGCTGTTTTTGGTGTTCTTTAGCTATGAGGTAGTCCTTTAGTATGGTTGTTTGTGGTGAGTGTAAGTAGGTGTATGTATACATGCATATACGTTTTCCCATGCTGGGAGACGAGAAAACCTATATCGGGGAGCGTATTCTGAACATCTAGGAACCCACTATGCCGGCAGATGGTTTGGGTGAGTTGTAGTTGAGGCTTCTTTTCGAGGACCCCATGATGGACTCGAGTTTAGTCCCATCTCCGCAGATGACTTTCCTGCAGTCACTATGTTGGCCCCCAAGTGCCTAGGTAGTCGAACCGTGCTTACTAGGGTCCCCAGTAGGGGCTTTGCCAATGCCCCAGAAAATTGGAGGTCGGGAGGTAAGAGTGCTGTGGCTTGTCACTACAGTATCGCACGTGTTAGGAGCACCGTTGTTTTGGCTCTCACTCGTTATTTAGCGCGTACTTAACACTGATTCCCTCTTCAGAAAAACCAAGCCGCCTTCAATGAGATGTGGGAAGAGTCCATCTTTTTGAGCCAGTGAGGTGCCCAAACCCTTAAACCCTAAACCCTAAGCCCTAAACCCTAAACCTTAAACCCTAAGCCCTAAACCCTAAACCCTATCAGGGCTTAGTCAGGGTCTCCCCATCTTTGCTGACTCGAAAGTCAGCTTGCAAAAGCGCTGCATGGCATATTTAGCCCAAAAGCCCAGTGCGCAAGGCATCGAAATTCTGCCTGAGCCTTTTCACTTAGAAATTCTTTTCAAAGTGCCTTCAACCCGCTTGCTGGAACCCTAAATTCTTAACCCTGAATCAGAAACATTACGCCCTAAACCATGCAGATAGTTTCTTTTTAACAGCCGCTCACGTGCGCGCATATCTCTTAGGATCTCTCAGGGCAGCCTGAGTCAGAAACATCCCTCCCTGTTGTTCTTCTGGCTGGTTGTTAGTAGGGAATAAAGCAATATACTCCCTACATAATCCTTATATAAGCTCTATATATTCCCTATATGCTCCCCATATAGTCCTAGTATAATCCCTATATAACCCCTACATAGTGTTCCCCTTGTCCCTACCAACCCCCCCCTGTTCTCCCCGCCCAGTCGCGCAAAGCTACCAAAATTGGCGGTGCTCCGGGTAGTCTTCCGAAGTCCACGGCGGGCGCGGCAGCAGGCCAAGACCCATAGTAGCTACAGGGGCCTACGGCCAAAAGGAATGGGTTGTATAAGGTTATATAGGGATTATATAGGGAGTAGGTGGAGATTATATAGGCATTATATAAGGCGATGTGGGGATTTTATAGGGAGTAAAAAGAGATGTCATAGGCATTCTATAAGGCGATATGGGAATTATATAGGGAGTAATTATATAGACAGTATATACTGGTTCTATGGAGGTTAAAAAGGATTAGGGCTATTACGTCAAAAATGGAGAATCAGAACGAAAGTCAAATGGAACATGACATGGAAACTGGTCTTCTGCGCTGGGTCATAGGGCGTTTGGTTAGGGTTTAGGGTTTAGGGTTTAGGGTATAGTTCCGGAGGAACAAATGGACAGGATGATGTGACATGAAATGGAAACCTGAGTCTTTAGGTGGTTTGAAAGGGATTGTAAGGGCCGGCAGAATTGGTTACCAACATCAATTTGATGTTTGGTTGAGATACCTTTAGCTACGGACCATAGCGTTGGGGTATTCTTTGGACCCCTAGCCAAGGTGAGTAGAATCGGGTTTCAGAGCCATTTAGATGAACTTTTTTTAGATGATTCTTGAAGGGAGAGAATCCTACTTGGCTCCTGCACACCAAGCGAGTAACTGAAAGGGTTCAGGGTTTGAGTTTCCAGGCATGCGTGAGGCATAGTATGTGAGTGATAGTTATTTACGATGCTGTAAACAGTTACTCACTTCTCTACGCCACGGAGTTTCCTTGCAAGCAGAGAGCAAACACTAAACCCTAAGCCCTAAACCCTAAACCCTAAGCCCTAAACCGCCCTAGACCCTAAACCCTAAGCCTTAAACCTTAAACCCTAAACCCTAAACCCTAAACCCTAAGCCCCAAACCCTAAACCCAGAAACCCTTAAGATGCTGGACTCAAGCCTAAAGTGTGGGAAGGGCATCTAAGAAGGACTTGGCTCAGGTCGTTTTCAGCCCCTGAGCCTAAACTCTGGCCCCAAGACCTCTAAAACCCTGAACCCCCAAAATCCTAACTCCCTCCAAATTCCTCGATCTCTATAGTCCCCCTTAAGTAGATAGAATATGGTTTTGGGTATATCATAGTAAGATACCCATATATCCCACATTCTATCTGCTTAAGGGGGACTATAACCCAAAAAACCTGTAAACCCAATATAACCCCAATATAACCCCAATATATATCCCAATATAACCCCAATATAACCCCAATATAACCCCAACATAACCCCAATATAACCCCAATATATATCCCAACATAACCCCAAAAATCTCTGAAGCCCGGAGACTCGGGAGCCTTTACAGGGGCTGGATCTGTGGCCGCCAAAGTTCGGAAGAAGAATGGGCCCAAAAGGATGGCCTTGGCCTGAGTAAGAATTAGGGTTTTGGGTTTAGGGTTTAGGGTTTAGGGTTTAGGGTTTAGGGTTTGGGGAGGTATAGGGATGTATACGGATGCGTAGGGATATACGGGGTATGTGGGGATATTTAAAGTTTAGGGTTTGGGTTTTAGCGGTTTATGGTTTAGGGGTTTAAGGCTTCAGCGGTTTAAGGTAAGGTTAGTAATCTTGTAAATCGGGTCATTGTAGTCCTCCATGTAGAATAACTGAGCACAATGCTATATCTTCTTGTTGGTGATGGTATGTTGTGAGAAGAATATGGCCTTCCTTTGCCGAGCACGAAAACTGCCGCAACACCTTAATAAGGGACCCGAAATCCTAGTCGTCCGCGCTGTGTCTACGTGGTGCTGTACATAATGCCCTCCCCCAAACTGTGGCCGCCTTACATCACAACGAATTGAAAAACTTTCCTAACCTGCAATGGTATCGTGCTGAGACATAACCCAGTTCTAAGTGGCACGGACATGGAGTTACTAAGTGGGTGGTACGTGGAGCTACAAGTGGGTTAAGTGCAACAAGCACTATAGAAGTGGATAGGGTTCCGGGGCCTGATGAGTAGGAGGACGGATCCACCGAAGTTTTTTCGGTCTTAGTATGTAGCGGGGGTTGAAGTTTACGGGCTGTTGAGTCTTGAGGTTTAGGGTTTGCAGGGCATTCGGGACTTGAGGTAGTGTTTTTGGGTCTAAGCGTTGTGGGGTTGAGGGTCAAGGGCTTAAGCAGTCCGGGATTTTCGGGCCGCAGGGCTTTGAACGTCGCGCTGCCGGTTGGATCCTCAGAAAGGCAATACTTGTAGGAGCGAGCTTAAACCCTGAATTTCCAAGCCCCTTCACAGACCAAAGGCAATCCCAATTATGTGCACTTGCCCCTAAACCCTAAGCCCTAAGCTGTGACAGGAAGGGAAGCACCTGCCCGAGACCCTGTCTCATCCCAAAAGGTTACATGCTGCTCTAACTATCCCCCCCACACATTCTTGTGTATGGGGCTTTCCAACAAATCGGGGCACCCTAAGCCCCAAACCCTAAACCCTAAACCCGTAATCCCCATAGTCCCCCATAAGTAGATAGAATATGGGGTAGATGGGGATCTTAGTATAAGATACCCAAAGCCATATTCTATCTACTTCAGCGGGAATATTCACCCTAAACCCTAAACCTTGGGCGGTAGCATTGTGGGGTCTAGCCTGGGCTGCTTTCATGGACATCTGGATACTTTCCCAGGTGCTCCCCTTTTCTTATGGCTTCGATGATCCTCGCTACTGGCATGTTGAGAGCACCGAAGGCCGCGTGCCTCTTTGGTTTCGTAGAATCAGGGTTTGGGGCTCAGGGTCTATACGGTTCTGCAGCAAAGTGTTGCTTGAAATTTGACTTGTATTGCTGGATCCCACCTGTAGGGGACATTCTAATTCGACTGATCGAATCATATCCACTGCATGGGCTCTCCACTTCGGGAAACCATCGTTTGTCTGTTTCAAGATTCACTACATCAGTACTTAGAGATTTATGGGTAATTTTGGGTGAGGCCTCGCTCCGGATAAGTGTAGCTGGAAGTAAATAGAGTTAACCCAATGGTTGGTACCTGGAACCTAGCCTGTCGCTCCCCGTAATTATGAGCTTGGATCCCGAATAGTAAGAGTGGCAAAAGCAACACTCGAGGATTTGAAATTCTGAGTTTTTTGTCTGTCGACTTTTTCAGAGGACGATTCGTGTTTTGCGGTATACGGCGGGACTCCAACTTTTGAGAAATATCAATTTCTGAGACATGCCGATATCAATCATACGAAGGATTGTTCAGCATGGTCACAGCAATGGCAATGCGGAAGTCTAACCCTAAACCCTTAACCCCGAAAACCCTAGCAAGAGCCCTTTAGCCTTTGCTCCCCTACTTGGTGATGCTGTCCTGGCAGACTTGAACAGCCATCTGAGCTTAAAAACCTTTTTTTTTTGGGATTATATAGGGGACTATTATAGGGGTCATTAAGGCGGACACTAGGAGTTTAGACAATGGCCCATCTGAATCCAAGCGACAGCTACCAGGATCCCAGCCCTTTTTTTCTCATCTCGGAAGTCCGGCGTCCTAACAATTCTTCCTGCTACTCGCTCGCTCGCCCGAACTGCAAAAGTAAGTAAAATGAAGGCCCCCCCAAAAAGGAGGCGGAAAGGGTCTCCTTCTATGTACTCTTGGGGCTGCGGGATGCTTAAAGTTTTTGATGAATAAGCACTGGTATCAAATGACTGCTTTTGCTATCTGCGAGACTGCGAGACACGCTCCGCCTAAGATTATCCCTCAAGGGATTTTCATACGTACTGAAGTCTAAGCTCCTTAAAGGGCGATTATATGGGGGATTGTTTAGGGGAGTATTATGGGGGTTACTAAGGGGGATTTTCTTATAGCTCATGTCCATGTTAGGCGTATTAAAGGACCTTTAAAAGTGGACAGAGTGGTCCCTCTAGTCTCTAGTATAATCCCTAAAAAGGAACCCATGTCCATTAACTTCTATAGGAAATATTCACTCTAGCTCATCTTGCACGTTCTGATGACGTACTGTTATGAAAATGGTAGTTGCCCCACCCCAGCATTTTTTCATTTATAGTCCTTTTTATAGGGTCCCCCCCAAAAGAAGGTACCCCGAAGTCAGGAAACCCCCAAATGGAGCAAGCCTGGGACGCCAAAACTCTGAGTTCTGGCGCCAGGTCGAATCTGCCCGGAGTTTTTACCAGAGAATCGTGCCTAGTGCGCTGCTCAGGATGTGTATGGGTTTCATAGGGATGAAGAGAGTTGATACAGACTATCGGTTTATGGAAATTCTGGAAGACAGAGAGAGCTGTAGAGACACTGTAGACAACGTACTTGAGCTGTAGTCTAAGCTGCTTCAAGGGGGTTATATAGGGGATTCTATAGGGGAGCATAATTGGGGATATAAAGGGGGATACTGGGGGTTTAGACTATGGCTCACTTGGGGATTGCAGGGATAGTGCTGCTGGGCTTGCACTGGGAGTCTCCCCAAAACGGAGGATTCGCACATGCCAGCAATACCTAGGTCTAGGGCTTCGTGCTCAAGGTTTAGGGAAGGAAAGGGTTGGTTTAGGCTGGCTGGAATGCACTAGTCAATAGTCCATGCGATTGCCTGTTGGTGTTGGGGTGCAGGAGACTTCGCCCTTGTTTTTCACTGCCAATGATGATCCTACTCTCATTCTTCTCAACGCAAGGGGCTGAGTTTGGAGTTCTCCCTAGAAACACTATTGTAAAAGCTTGAGTACTTACCTATATGTTGGTACTAGATTCCTCGTATAATTTTGGTGCAGGGTACAACTGGATCTCAGAATGAAGTGGCTTATCTTGGACCAGCCCAAAAGACCAAAAGAGAGGCAGTCCCCCGAGTTAAAACTATATTGAAGTCTCTCAAGGTGTAGGGTTTAGCCCTAAACCCTGAACCTGGACCCTAAACCCTGAGATCAAACATGCTAGCCAGGGTTGTCTTTTGACAGAATGTCCCACAAGTCAGAAGACCTGCGGCAAGACCATCAGGTGAGCTATAGTAGTATCCCGCTTAGTAAGCCCTATGCTACTACCCTATATAATCCCCTACATAAACCCCTTGAAGCAGACTGGACTATAGCTCATGTACACATGTACACCCGAGGAGTATGCTCTGTATCCTTTAGTGTTCCCCAAGAGCATCCAAAAACAAACCATGACCCAACGCACGACCTCTATTGCATTATTCTGGCGAAGATTGGACAATCTGTCTGACTTCAAGTCACTCTTGTCCATCTTCAGTTCTAATTGCGGTACATTTTGCAAGCCCTGAGCCGTAAACCCTCTTTAGGTCGGAGTTCTTTGCTCCCAGCACGACGAGGAGGGAGATTCTCAAATTCGTGGTGCCCTAAACCCCAAGCCCTGAAGCCACAGCCTACCCCCTTGTTCCAAGCGCCGGCATTCTGCTGGGGTCATATGAGTCCTCTTTCAGATTCTAGCTCTCAAGCCTAAACCACAAATCCTAAACATTAAATCCTAAATCCTAAGCTCCAAACCCTAAACACTAAAGCTTGAACGCTGAAGTCTAAGGTTGGGAAACAGGTCCTTAAGTGCTGACCCTTAGCAAGTTTCGGTGGGTTCTAGGGCCTCCCAAGTTGCAGATACATCAAGAAAGGTATAGGGTTTTCAGTTGAAGGTTTAGGGTATCCACTCGACATCTAGGGACTAGGACTACGGGACAGGATTAACGGGCAATGCTTGGGACACACAGTTCACACTCCCAACCTCAAATCCAACACCCTAAACCCTACGACCCAAACCCTAAGCCCCAAAACCCCCCAAACCCCAAATCTCCTAAACCCTAGACCCTAAACCCTAAACCCAAACCCTACCCCAAACCAAAGCCTAGAACCATTTCGGACCTTCAGAGAAATCCCAGGTGGGAGGCTCACCAAAACGTGCCAACTCCACAAGAGGTTGGTAGCGGCTCTTGCGGACATCTGCCAAACTCAGGCAGACATTGGGGTTTAGGGTTTGGGGTTTAGGGTTTAGGGTTTAGGGACATCTGCCAAACTCAGGCAGACATATTCTAAATTCCTTAAAGGCGGTCTATGTAAGGGTGTATGTTGGGAAGTATTATAGGGGTTATTAAGTGGGATACTAGGAGTTTAGACTATAGCTCTTTTAGGAATTAGGGTTTAGGGATTATAAGGTTTATGGCTTAGGGTGCGGGGCTCTGGCAGTGAACTGGGGTCATACAGGGATTCTAGGGAACTTAGAGTAAGTTATCATAACTAGGAACCTCCCCTTTTTACTATGTATCCATATTACGGTAACTTTTGGGTACTGCCCCCCCCCCCC
>CAJNIZ010048140.1:18994-32300 GCA_905231905.1 Symbiodinium pilosum | reverse complement strand
GCTCAGCCGCAGGCTTAGAAATTTTCACCCACCCGCCGCACCCTGTTTGGGGCATAGCACGCCTGCTAGACCTCTATTACACCCGCGTGAGCTCTAGCACGCATTTGCATCCGCGTGAGATCTAGCACGCA
Source organism: Symbiodinium pilosum (assembly GCA_905231905.1). NCBI lineage: Eukaryota > Dinophyceae > Suessiales > Symbiodiniaceae > Symbiodinium > Symbiodinium pilosum. The sequence goes on along the minus strand of CAJNIZ010048140.1, from coordinate 32,169 downwards.
CTGCATCGCATAGCTCGCAAAGCATTCCTCTCCAAGGAGGTTCTAGACGTTTCACCAATCCGGGGGGCATTGATCCTTCCTTCTTGCACTGCTTTGCATATTTCGAGCGCCTCGTGCCAAAAGAGTCTAACTGTCCGCTGCTGTTAGCTTCTGGAGCCAAGCGTAGGAAATACTAAACTTGAACTGTAGCAGAACTCAAGCCAATTCGCGTCGTAGCAGAAGTGACTACCATGCCCTGCCCGTCACAACCTCAGATCTTTGTGATCGTGGTTCGTTGGCCGCGCGGTTATCTCTTGAGGAGATAGCCCGTGCCTTCCAGGCCAAACATTGAGAGCTGCCATTAGTTATCGTGTGCTGCAGGCCATGCCGGAGGATGTGCGTCACGCAGTCTCGAAGCTCATCCGTGCCTGGCTCGCTTGCCTCAGTTTGTAGCTTTAGAGCTCTTGCAAACAGCATCAAACAACCATGAGGTCCGACGGTCGAGGCCGACGTGAATCCGAAGGTCTGCTGCCGCCGCAAGTGGATTGTATTAAGACTTGCTCACTGAGCACATGTGTATCTCTTCTTCCGTTCCGCCAGGCCCTCCAGGCCTGTTGCGTGTGCGGCCGCGACCCTTACGCCAACGTGCGAGGAGATGAGCGCGTGGCAGTGGCTGCGCAGCACGGCTGGCGGACACGGTGTGCGACCTATTCGGATTTTGCAACTGTGGATTAGGGATTGAACGGGGGCTTCTGCTTCCACGGTTCTTTAAGGTTTGGTGACCCCGTCACCGCCGGGCTTCGTCTTTGCAACACCCACTGGTCCAATGTAGGAAATATTGACTGTAGCCCATTTGAAGCTTTGCCAGTTTGTCTTTGCCCAGTTTGTCAGAGCTTGTTCTTGGAAAACAGTGGTCGTTGGCTTTGGTTGCAGAATATTGCGCTGGAACTTGGCCGCGGCAGCTCCATTGGCTTGCGGACAAGGGCGCGGAGCTGTCTCTGTGTGTGCGCGCACGCGGCCGGCAGATTTTGCATACAGGGCGTGGCATCCAACACCGCTCGTGATCTCCCACACGTGGATGCGGATGTCACATGCCGCAGCGTCACCTTCGACGACAGCCCAGAAGCTCAAAGGCTTGAGGACGACGCATGTAGTAGACTTTTGAGGTTGCGTGGTTGCTGGTTTTCAATCTTTGCGTTGAATGCCGCGAGGCACGAATTACATCGGCCAGTTCACGCACAACGTCCGGCGGGGCCTTGGCGTCCAAACATGGGCCGACGGTCCTGCTCTCAGCACAAGCGCATCTGTAGACTGAGACGCTTTGGACGAGCTTTTGGAGTTGTCGTTTGCACTCATGTTGCATAACTATACTGGTTTGCAATCTGCTATGTTTTGGTGGTGCTGCGACCGCAGTGGTTGCGAACTTTAACGGCCCTGTCCCACTTGCCCCACTTGCCCTGCCCATCCCCCTTGCCCAATGCCCCGCTCTCACCCCACTTGCCCCACTCAACCAGTTCTGTTACCGAGCTCGTCAGGAAAGCGATACCATGGCCATTTCGCTTATGACGTCCCGCACGGTCAGGGCATGCTGAAGCTATCTGATGGCATGCGCCCCAAGTTCCGGTTGTGCAAACACGTTGTAGCATGAATTTTAAGCGAGCCGTTTAGTTTGTTTCGCTTGCTGCAGTGTAAAGATGTCGCTTTATGATTCCGGCGCGCGCCTGCAAAGACTGTCAGGACGTCCCACAAATTACTTCAGGCGAATGTTGAATGACAGTATGATGGAAGGAATGACTGCTGTCACAGGGTGATGTTCTGTCCTGTGATATCACTTTTGATGTGTGGACATTTCGCCGTACGTTGCAATTGGAACCACGAATGGCGCCAGTGATTGACAAGAAAAGTTGATCAAGCCTGTATTTGCACTGAAAGTAGATAGGTAGATCAGTTTGCCGGTGTTCGACTAAGATTGATGTGGCTCATTCGGGTTGCGTTCTCTTTCTTTCTGTCCATAGTATGAGTTTTTAATTTTTCATGTTCGATTTGGTTGGGCTTTGGGTTTCGCTTGCAGCAGTAAGGAGGACTTGTGGGGGACCGCTGTCTTTGGATGCAGTTTTGGCTTAGGGTTTTGGGTCCAGGGCGCAGGGTATTGGGACCAGCGACTCGGGTTTGGAGCTAAATGACTGCTTCCTCCAGTTTAGAGAGGGGCTTAGCTTTTGGGTTTTGTGTCTTCGAGATGTACACCAGGGACCTCCATTTTGATGGTTAACAACATAGTTTCAACAACGGTCAAAGTCGAATGTCGCTGGCGTGAATCTCAATTGCTGCTTTTGCATGATCACCAAGACGAGTAGGAGGATATTGGCACCCCACCCTCAACGTCATATGATAGTCATAGGTCACTATAGGCTTGCGGTAAACCCAAATCCCCGTTTTAAAGGACAATTGCCAGAAAGGACCGAATTATTGCCAGGTACAGTAAACACTTCGATGAAGGCAGTGGGATGCGAGCATGGTATATGTGGAGTTGGCGCACCATAGGAAGACCTTTGAGATAGTCATCTAGTGCCTTCAGTCATCATGATATTTTTTCGGCATCTTTGCGGCATGTAGGTTGCGCAGCACGGCTTGTTCATGAGAGTTGCTGGCTGATTAGTGTTGCCATGGATGAAGCCACCTACAACATGTTGTGTGGTCTGCAGCTCAATGCGTTGGTTTTTTTTAATCATCAGTTTTTCGGTTGCAAGCTTTTCGCAGTCTTGCAAATTTGCGTGTGTTTACATTGCAGCCAGGTTTTGACATGCGATGTAACGTGGGTAGGGCTGAAGTGGTCGAAAACAAGATGCAAGATAGTCCCAATTGCATTGTGCGCACCAAACACAAAGCTTGACATATTTGGAACGGCTTCTGTTCCTTGAGTCAGTGGATTTGAGCAAAGTGGGCATTCGAATGGTACAGTAGCGGTTATTTGTGTGGGTTACACCCAGGTGCGGCATATCTTGTCGTCGTGCTGGGCTTGATCGGCATTACGGTGGTATGGGCCGCAGAATTTGTGTTCAGAAGCTTCATGCGGATTTCGCATAATCAGTCCTTGCTTTACCTTCGCGCCTGTTGGCCAGCAGAATAACGAAGCTGCACGCCAAAATGTAGGGCTACGTGTTTTCATGAAACCTACAACATGAGTAATTTAGCCCAATTTGCATGACAACCGTGAGTGCCCCAAGACCCAAATTGGTAGCAGCATATCTTGGACGTGTCATTTTTGGGGATCTGCAACCGCATATCATTCATTTTTTATCTCTACCCTTGTCAACTGACAAGCCGTTGTGTGCAGTACTTGCCGCTGCGCGAGCTTCACAAGGAGGCGAAAACGAAGGCTTGCCAGGAGCTTCATGTGAAATGTATTTTTGCGAAGACGATCTTGTTGGTGCTTTGCATGGCAATTGTGTCATGACTTTGAGATTAGGACACCATCCACCAGTGCAAACCCTAAAGTGCAAACAAAGCGCGTGGGGTGAGTAAGGATGTTGATGTCAAGAAAACAATGAAGGAAGCGGTGCTAGATTGGCTTTGCCAATTTGGCAGGCTCAGGGTAGAGTGCCTCATGTTTTGTCGAACGTAGGTTGAGTGCGGATCAGGCAGAAGATTATACAGGGTCAGCGTTTCATATGAAACTTACAGAACACAGGTAATTGATTCCAGTCATGGATGCCTCAATGCCAGCAAACATTTTCCATGTCTTGGGTAGTTCCGTTTCATCAGCTTGGTAACCGGCCCTTGTACTGCGTTACACGTGCGCCAGGCATCCTAACACTCGCCAGGGCAGAAGACGTAGCTGGCCTGTGCCTGGGAAGCAACGAGTAGGTCTCGTCATCGCCCCAATCAAGATCATGCGCTTTCAATTTAGACGCTTCGGTTTACAGGGATCCTCAAGACGTGGCATGCCACGGCATCAAGAAAGTCTAATGTTAGTTTGCTTGACCTGGCAGCTTCCAAAAAGTCACTTCGCCAGTTTGGACGCGCAACCCCCGAAAACAAAACACACAACATGAAGCTAGGGCTAGCAAGGCAGGGCTCACGAACTGCAGGCACACAAGGAGGACAATGCGCTGAAGATCTCGCTGGAGACCTGGCAGCCCCAAGCAGGCAAGAGTGACGGCTGCGTGGTGTGGCGGATTTCGGTTTGCAACCTCAAGAAAAACAGCAGCTGGTTTCATGTTCTGGACTCCGAAGGCATGCTGCGTGTGTTGCTGATTGCACGATTTTCTTGCGCACTGTTCTGCTTGCTGGTTTCCACGGGGCTTGAACCTTGATCGAGGAATATCGAGGACAATGCCCGGAGATGACGTCAGGTCTGTTTGCGCACATTCATTTTGCTTTTTCTATTAGCCGTCCGCAGACCATTCCCAAGCAAGATGTTACAATGATTCACAGCGCACCAATTATCAAAGAAGGCAAGTCATGTTCAAGCAAGCTCTTGTTTCTTGGGTGAAGATTGACGTCAGGTGAAAACTCTCAATGTGAGGGCTGACGCGGTATAGTTTCAAGGAAAATGCACAGCAAAAGTCCTTACCAACCCAGAAAAATACGGACGCTCGTGGGTCAAGTCTGTCGGAGAGGACGTGGGCTTACGAAATGCTTTGGAAGGTTGCATGGCAGGATGAGCTTAGTCCAGAGCTCTAGTGACAATCCGCACGTGGACTTGCATGCGGAGAATTGTGCAATGTGTGGATAGAGGAAGATTGAGGGTCCTCAAGTTCCTGAGCTGTGTCGCTGTTTCACAAGGTTTATTTGGTTCGATTTTCTTTTTAGTCTGGTAGCCAGCAGGACTCCCCAGATGGGAAACATTGCACGAATGGAAAATCTACCATCCGCTTCCTCTTTCATCTTCCCTTGTTGTCAGTTGGTTTTGCTGCGAGGCTAGCATGAGATTGTGATCGGCAGTAAGCAGAAGTGTCTTGCTTGAAGGCTAGAGCACGAGGGTGTAGCACTTCATAGAAGCTAGTAGTCTGAGAGTCATTGAGTTGCTTCGTGCCTGAAAACTGGTATGTGCTGGGGTCTACTCACAACGAAGCATTCCATTCTAAACGCTTAATTGTGTTGCTACATTAACCACAAATGATGGTGGAGAATCTTGGTACTAGACCTGGCCTTGTTTCCAACATACATCAACCTTGCCGAAGTGTTGTAGCTCAAAACAGGGCTGCTTAGAGACGCATGGAGCTCGTGGAGCAAGGGCGAGGCTGGTTGAAGGCCTTCGTGCTCAGTGTGCACTGTTGTGGCCCACCTATGTTTCGCTTGGATTGTGCTTCTGTGGCCAGCTGCCAGTTTTTGACGGGTGCAGAAGAATGTTGGAGCTGCCCATTGCGTGTTGCAATGCCAGGAAGGGGAACCCCCCACGGCTGTCTTGCAAGAGACAGAGGATTTGTTGCAGGCTTGTCTGCTACAGGGCCGCTGCTCAGCTTTAAGGTTGGCACGTTGGCACGTTCAAAGTGTAGATCCGCTGTGGAGAGGTTTTGCCATCACGCTGATCATTGTAGACACTTTCGGGTTCTCACTTGTGAGCAACAAGAATGGTAAGCAGCAAAAGTATAAGCAATGGAGGCCCGCATGCAGAATGCAATCCTGGTCGTTGTTTTGATAGCTTGGAGAGGTGTCATTTCTCGTTGCAGCAGGTGCTTTTGTTGGCAGCGGGTCAAGGGTAGAAAGGCAGAGTCTTGGGGCGTAATGGTATCTCAACATCCTTGATTGCAGCTTGTGGAGTGATCGTTGCGGACTTGCTGGAGGTTCAACTAGGAGTACAGCAGTTTGAACGGAACAGTCAAACTGTGAAGCCCAGCTTGGACAACAGCACTGCCGGTTGCAAAATGTTGCAAAGCTTGCAAAGCCATCCCTGCAACCCCGCGGCTCGCAGCGTAGTCACAGCCGGCCTGGCGCCCTACTCGGGCGCTTGCAGGGACGGCGCCCGCCCCTGCAGAGCCCCAAAGCGGGGCACGGGCCAAAGATACAACGGGACATACCTTGGGTAAGAGACTGCGCTTCGCGACGTGAGGATTAACTTCTTGGGTTGTCCCGAACAGGCCTTGCTCCGCCTCCATTCCTGACGCATCTGCCATGGGATGGATAAGCCATCAGCCAAAAGGAAGCTTCCCACAGGTATTGACACCCTTCCTAACTTGTTAATTGAATCCCAGGGCTCCGAGGAGCCCAAAGTGCCATGGCATCGGTTGCCTGGCGGTCAGCTGAGAGTACAATGGCCCCTTCGATGATCATGGAGTTCGTAGAGAATTTTTTTGGAAGGATGACTGGAGCTTTCAGATGCCTGCGCTTCAAACTGGATTCTTGTGCACGGAAGCAGGCGTCACATTTCAGAGCAATAACTAAATAGTAGGTTTTCCTAGAGACCTTCCATTCCGAACCCGGTCAAATGATTCATATCTGCTTGAAAGATGCAAAGACGTACTACGCTCGCAGCAATGGTGATTCGAGCTGTCTGAAAAACCTGGCATCCCCAATTCGGCCGCACCATTCGAGGTGCCTTCTGGCGCAGTGGCAGGCAGAGATTCCTTTGCATTAGCAACTAATGTTCAAAATTGAAACTGATGTTCGTTTTGAACCAGTCACCAAGGATTTCATCATTCTGGTCAGTAGCATCAGAAAGATCTGGGCATGAAAGGGGCGCAGAGAAATAATGGACATTGTTGATTCAAAGGCTGTGTACAGGCTGAATTTGCACGTTTTTGGGGATGAGAATAAGATTCGGTGGAAGCTTTTCAATTGCTACTGTAAGTTTGTGCTTCTGCTCTCAACCTCACGATAAATATCTTCGGCCTCGCATTTTCATCCGTGTGCACAAGGTGTGGGCAGCGACCTGCACATGACCAAAGCAGACAATCCCCATGCAGCAGAGGCCCAAGCTTTCAAAGCTTGCTGGGCTGCTGGTGGCAAGTTTCTTAAATGGCGACTTCCCAACTTAGTCCGTGTCCCGACTTCTGGGTCTGGGTGTCGGTGTTCCCTGTTTAGCTGGCTTCTCATGCTTGTTTCTTGTCAGTCAGCCATGCCACTGCAGACGTTCAGAAATCTCCAAAAGTTCCATGCATGTTGAGACTTGATCGGGTGCCAGCGGGACCTGGCACTTTGATTTCGCAGAAATTGTAAGCCCTTCCTGGAAGGATCTGCACAGCTTTTCGTTTCAGATGGTTTCCAATGCAATTTCTGCGGTGGATCGCTGGCCGTTTAGCCTAAGCGTCTTGAAGCATGAGACAGAAACGAAATTGTCAAGCATGTCCGGGCCCAATGCTGTCAACAAAACAACTCACTGCCATGCAGCGTTTTGCGCAAGGAGATCATCGACAAAGGGCTTCTGAAGAAAGGCCAGCAGTTATCAGCTTAAGTTGTATTTGCTGTGCAGTGCGAATGAAAGCTTCGGAAGCTTGAGTAAGCATTTTTAGGCCAGGGGTGCTTTGGCATAGGATTCGCATATTTGAACTACATCCTGCAAGCAGACTTGCATTTATTCGCAGCTTGATTGACAGAAAACACTGGTCAAGTGGAGTCATGCAGGACATTCATTCCAGGACATTTGCACATTTGCCAAAGACCTTGGGCGCTGCAGGTGGTAAGTCAAGCTGCATTGATGGAACAAAGGCGCACCGCAAGAGGCCTGCATCTAGTTCATATGTTGAGCTGGGCATAGCGCCATTTATACGGGACATCTATCAGCTTGGACGACTTGAGACAGCTCTTCTCCGCCATGTACAACCAGCTGAAAGCCCTTCGTTAACGCAAATCCGGCCAGGTCTAAGGTCACCGTGCTGAAGGGACTCCTGCCGGGCGAGGACCTGTTTGCAAAAATCCTAGAGACCAGAAAAGCAGTCCCATGAGAGTCAGGAAGGATGGTTAACTGCTACTGGACAGTGGTTCTCGATCTTGCGCGTCTAGCGAGGGACGTCGCGTGGCTGGCAGGCGAAAGGTGCCTTATCCTGTTCCTGACTTTCATGTTTGAGCGCTGCCCAAGCTTCATGGCTTAGTCGAGCAGCTCCATTTGGGCAAGATTCAACTTTGAACAGCCTTCAGTGCCAGCCAGGATTCCGTGCACGCAGCTGCCAAGCAGGCGCTGAAGCACTTCGAATCTTCGGTGGATGAGTCCCGCACCTGATGTGCTGAGGGTTACATGCCATGGATGCTATCCAGTCCAGAGTTGCTCAGACTGCCCCCAACCCTTGGAGATCATGATCCCAACGCTGCCAACTGAGCCTCAGCTGTGACACCAAGGCCGATCCAGCTGGTGGATCTTGGCAATGTGTCTTAGCATTTCAGTCAACTTGTTCAGTACGGAGTTCTGACAGGGCTCGTCCAGAGTCTAAAAGACTAAAAGACATTCTTGGGTTTCCGGGTTATGAGCTTGAATGATCCCGAATCATTTTCACAACGTATTAGCTGCTTCCGTGGAAGTTAGAGGGTTAAGCAGAGAGCGGCAGCTGCACCTGTGTAGAAGTAGCATAACTTGGAAAACATGCTGCGCCACACTGATCTGGTGCTGCCTGCGCTTGCGCACTATGAACTGAAAGGTGCAAAGTCAGATCCAGCTCTGGAAGAGCCTTGGCCTGGCATTGCAGGATTTTGCGATACATTTGTTATTTCAAACTTCAGCTTGATTGACCCTCTCGGCCATTTTCCCGTGTGCGTGCGCGCAACTGGCTTAGCCAGGGTTAGATTTGCCACGTTGCCCATGGCACCCTATCCGCAGATGTATCTATAGAAGAAGCCTTCCATGTGCCTGCGAATAGAAGCTCAGGAAATACCTGCCCGATGTGCGCCCCCACTACGCCGTGAAGTGCTGCCCTAACAAGCAGGCCCTCGGAGAAAATTTGCAACCCTGGCTTGGGCTACAGCTGATCTTGTGTGGTAGTTCCAGAGTAGCCTGAAGCCTTCAGGTGCTCGCTCCTGTGAGGCTTGAGCTGTATGCACAGTCTAAATGCTAGCACAGCATGCGTGTCATCGCAAGATGCAAGTTTCTTGTTCACAGGAAGTTTTATTTTCATTAGCAAAGTCTCCATAATGGTCGTCGTGCTGAACATGTGAATTGCGCCTCAGATCATCAAGCAGCTCCGAGATGGAGGTTGTGGCTTTGACTGTGCCACAATGCAGGAGAACAGTGGCAAAGTCAAAAGCTGGGGCATAGTGGAATTGACACTGGTACAGGTGGAGACCACCCATGTGACGTGCAGTGCGCTTGTTGCATCTTGTTGCTGTGCTAGCATGTCAAAATTTGAAATGAAACACGTGTGTCATCTTGCTGGTAAGTCAACAGGGGCCGGGGTTGCATGATTGCCAGCGACCAGATATTGTTGGGCCTGTTACTCTGACAGGAGATCAGCACAGTTTTGGAATTGGGTGTCAGCCCAGCCGACATCGTGCAGCCTGGCCTTAGACTGCATTGAGGCTGGTCAGAAGCTTCGTCATGGGAACAAGTAGGGGGGTTATGAACAAGCATCTGACGTGCTGGGCAACAAACTCTTAACCAGCCATGAGTCTCAAGATGTGACTTTGCCAATTCTGAGAGCGCGTGCAACGGCATGGTGAGGTATTCTCACCCTTGCAAGCCACGATCACACATTGCCTTTGCCAAGACGCAAGGCCACTTATGGGTTTAACTCCATCCCATACGTACAAAATGTCACCCTTTGGAAAGACAGAGATTTACAAAAGCAGCAGCATGCAGAAGGCCTAACATCGGAACCTTGGAGGCATCAGCTTGATGTCCTTTGACAACGATGTGGAGCTGCGGAAGGCTCGTACGGTCCTGCGGGAGTGCTGGGCGTGGGATCTCAAACCTCCTAAGGGCACTGGCGTGCGGAGGAAGACTACCGTTTCTGTATGAACGCCTCAAAATCAAAGTCCCTTATCTACACCTCTGCGTGTGGCACTGACAGTAACATGCGCCGGTTACATCCAGCTATCCACCTGCCGTGGCATTATCAGGTGGCAGCCGTTTATCCAGAGGCACAACTGCTGCTCCGCGTCGTTTGCGAGGTGGCTCGGGAGCCTAATCCTTTCCCGCCAGAATTAAAGGGCCCCTAATGTAGATACTACAACCTGTATTTGATATAGGGGGGGATTTATTGTACGACCCACGCACTAGGCGAGTATAGCGTAGGATCCTATTGAAATCTAATCAAAACTGACTACAATTCGATTAAATCGAATAAGAAGCCGATTAAATCAAATCGGAATCGCAATAAAGTTGTCAATACATGTATTAAAATCGAATCAAAAGCCACTGAAGTCTAGTGAACATCTGAATACAACCCACTTAAAAATCAATGTTGAATCGAAATGCCAATGAAAACCCATATAGAATCTACTTGAGACCTAGTCGGAATCACATTAGAATCTGATCAAAAGCAATTGAAATCTAGGTGCACATCAATTTCAAAGCGATCTATACTCGCAATGCAATCAAAATTGCATTCAGATTGTATATACATTCCTTCATAAACAAAACATTCCAAAACAATGAACATCCGGGAAATCAAGGAGATCCCGAATCCTTAAAATTCGTGCTAGGCACCCCGCTTAATTCAGAGGATCCGAGCCGTAACTTTAGTCTTGGCCCTCTTCAAAACAGTTTCGGGTGCAGATGTCAGATTTTGGAATTGTGGGGAACCCGTGTTTTATATTGGAGGGGTGTAATGTTAGGGATGAAGGGATTAAGGTGACAGTTTGAAATATCCTTGCACATCATGACGACTCCTCTTCTTGGCTTGGGCCGGCTAGCTGAGTAGTGCGTATGGTTTGCGCCTCCAGACGTACTTACTTCTAGTCACCAGTCAAAGTCGGCAGTGTCTTCAGGACTCCTCAGCTCGGTGCCCGATGTCGCTGAAGTTTGGAGCTAAACGCGACAATTGGTCGGCACTGCTGGACATCATCCAGGACAAAAACAAGAAAGCACAGAGCCCGTCTTCTTAATCCACGCAGCCAGCTGTAGCTCATTAGTCAATAGCCTGCGCAGGAGCTCCAGCTCAATCTCGCCGGTGTGTGGCAACCTCAGCACAACTTTTTCCATTTGCACGTGCCTGAAAAGCAATTGAAGCATGGCACGATGGCTGTTTGAAGTCCGGTCAACAAGCGTGGCTCTGGGTTGGAGATCCCCACAGGAAATGCCAGATGGAAGAATCAAAGGAAGAAGCGCAGAGCTTTGAAAACCCTTGGCAAGCTACAGCTGAAGCCGTCGTTCCGAGACCATCCGAAGGCCCGTAATTCTAACCTTTGTGTGGCTTCAAGTGTCCTTCGTTGCTACAATCCTGGCTGCATGGAATGGCCTGATATTCAGCTCTTCGTCCTCACTTCCGTCAGCCAAGGTCTTTTCATGTGGGATCCGGCCTCCTGGCTGCTTACATATGGAAAGTGCTGTACATATGGAAAGTCAGTGGCTGCATCGGCTGAGCTCAAAACCACGAGCGGAGACGCTGTCCCGGAGTCGAGTCCTCGGAAGCGACCTCGAACTCTGAAAACAGAACAAGCTGAGGCTGCAAGGACCCAGAAACCTTTGAGCCAGCCCTCCGTGACGCGAGGGAGGTCTTCAGCGTCTCGATGGCAAGCAAGTCTGTTGACAAGTAGCGGTAGGGTCTGGAGTCTGGAAGCAGGGAGGCTGCTGGGTTGCCGTGCAGTGCTGCAGTTAATTGGTGATCTGCAATGTGCTGCTAGCAGTACGGAGACGGCTTGAAAGCGGACAACTCATTCTCCACTTCAGGAATGGCCTCGGAGCGCGGCATGAAGGCCCGGGTCGATGACTAGACTTATGTGGAAGAGGGTCTTGCAGCTTTGTCGTGAGCTCCCAAGCGCCAGCAAGTTGTCCAGACTCAGGATAAGCCCAGGAGCCCCTCGAGAGCCCCAGGATCCCCCGCCCAAGTGCGAAATGCCATGCCAAGCCACCAGGCGATGCACGTCCTGGACATTGGCGGGGGCTACCCGGGCGACCGGGCAGGCTACGAACAGCCTCCCGGCAAAGTAGGAATAAGGCTTTCCGAATCAAGGGAATCAGGAATTCAGGAGCCATTTTCATGCTCAATGAAACAAACCCGAAGGAGACAGAGAGAGCATTGCAAAGGCCGCCACCTGCAGTTTGGTTTGCTCAGGATTGCCCCTATCATTGCCGAGAAGCTGCAGAGGCTTTTTCCGAGCAGCGAGTTCCCAGAGGCGGGGGGGGGGTCGGGCAGAGGTCAATTTCATGTCCTGACATGATCTTTTTTTTCTTGCCTTTCAAGAGCTGAGCTAAGCTGAGCATTTTCGGGCGTTTGACTTTTCATCCTGCTGTGCTGCCAAAGTTGACACGCATTGCGGAGCCGGGACGCTTCTTCGCAGCGAACAGTGGCCATCTGCTGACGCCGCCCAGCAGAATTTTAGTTTGCAACCATGACTTGGGCAAGCTGCACTCTGAAAGACGAAGCCGTTCTGAGGAAGGTCTACGCCAAGGCAAAGCTGCCAGCGACGGACGGAAGCGGAGAGCAGGTTTGCCGTGATTCGGCTGAGCTATAAAGCTGTTGAAGGGTCGGCATATCCAATGCAGGGATCAATGAGGTTAATCGTGCTCTCACACAAGACCACTAGCTAGCTCATAAACGACCACAAAATTGCAGTTGGCCAGATAATATTCTCGACCTGCCAGATGCATTGGAAGTTTGCAGCCATTGCCCAGGCTATTACCTGAACGACGGGCTGGGAACTCAGGGTTCAGGACTGATGCAACTAGTGTGGGAGCTTCAGCAATTAAAACGGAGGTGTTAAGCATCTCAGTTGTACACTGCCCCAACTGGTGCCAAATTAGTTATGCAGGGATCTCAGAGACGCAGAGATGAGATGCAACATGCGTTTGGCGGGGGCATAGCGGAGGAGGCACTCGCATCCACAAGAAGTCAGGGCGCGAAGCTTGCGATGTAATTACATTGACAAGCGTTTGACTCAGGGCCATGCTTTGGTTTACGTGAAAGTTTCAGCCACCATGTTGTCTCAGGAGGCTCGAGCACAGACTGTCCCCCAGCCCAGGGGAGCCCGCAGAGCTTTTGATCAACCACTGCATTTGTTCACGAGCCTTTTGGCCATTGTTTGTCAGGTGTCTTGCGCGCAGGCTACTTAAAGTAGGTAATACTTACGCTATGGCCGACGCCGATGCGCCGAATGCAGCAGCCATGGCT